>QKQZ01044335.1:0-12308 GCA_003595255.1 Solenopsis fugax | reverse complement strand
CCTCGCTCGCCCATCCCGTCAGTCGAGCACGACGCGCGCCTTCGAGCGGTCTGGCCTATCACGTGCACAGCGGAGTCGACGAGCGGAGTCACTCCGTCGCCGTCGCTCTCGACACGAGCCGTAGTGACACGCGATCGACACTCGCCGCGCCTAACGTACGTGATCGGATGCGAGGAGCAGTGACGAACGATAAGTCCTAGTGCCTTTCCCGTCCGCGAGCCGGGCTCCGTCGTTATCGTGATTTCGGCCAGGACTCCCGAGGCGGATTCGCCGAGCGTACGAGCGTATAAACGCGGGGATTCGCGAAGCGTTTGATAAATCCCGCTGACATTTACGCTGCTAATATCGAGGAACGTGCTGCTGCTACTGTTGCATCGCTCCGCCGGGAAATTTATATTTGGGACGATAGAAAGAGAGAGAGAGAGAGAGAGAGAGAGAGAGAGAAACGAAGAGAGCCCCGACCCGGTCTCTCGACTGACCGGCGCTCAAAGCTTGCGGCGCTTTTCTAATCGAGCGATCGCGGCGCGCAAGGTCGTAAGCTTTTTCGAGTGGCGTGTCTGGTGATCTTTTACAACGATAATCGATGACCGCTTTTCTCGCCGTGTGGAGGAAAACATATTCGACAACTACTACAACGGTCTACTGTTTTCGCGAAACGCGGTTTCTTGTAATAAGGTGGAGCGAGCTCGTCCCTCTCATTGATCGCTCGATCGAGGATCTTTCCGCGACCTTGACCCTGCAAGGGAAGTTCAATCGATCGTCGAGCGCACGCTGAGAACTC
The DNA here is from genome assembly GCA_003595255.1 of Solenopsis fugax. NCBI lineage: Eukaryota > Metazoa > Arthropoda > Insecta > Hymenoptera > Formicidae > Solenopsis > Solenopsis fugax. Next base: position 11,527 of record QKQZ01044335.1, on the reverse strand, counting down.
AGGCGGAGCGTGTCGATAAACACAAATGCGTGTGGAGGGAAGAAATGGTGTGAGGTGAGGAACGATATCGACGATCGTCGCCGAGGACATTCAACCGCGAGCGAAAAGTTTCCGCTGGGAATTCCACCATGGCGCGACGCCGCTGCGATGACGTAGACCAGAGCGGTTTGTGTGATCGGAGAAAGTCACAGATTAATTGAGACTCGGATCTCGCACCGGCTGTTGTCCATCGTGTGGGTGCGCGACGAGAAGCGTGCGCGAAGGGCGAGAGTTTCTTCCGACGGTCACGAAGAGCGAACACGCTAAATGAAAGTCTTACTATGCCAAGATATGACGACGAAGAGCCGTCTGCAAGGTGAGCCTTCGTGATCTCGCCTATCGCTCGTGTGCGGAATACCTGACGCGAGAAAAGAAAAAACGTTATGAAATTAGTTTGAATTAACATTATTACGGTACATAATACCCAGTTGCAGCTTTTCTTTTTATACCAGTGTCTGTGGAGTTTTCACAAATTATTTAATTTTTGCGCTATTAGGAATGATCAGTAACATAAGCGTTTGATGCTTTCTACTTGAACAATTAAAATGATTTTTTTCCTTTTCGAGTTAAATGACGTGTTTGGAATTTGGTATGCCGAAAAAAATAATAAAACTATTTCTGTAATCTTAGATTAATTCTCTTTTATGTTAGACTTGATGATTTTGAAAATTCTTTCGAATTGTGGAAAGATGTACCAAATAAGCGCATAATATTCCTATAATATTATACGAATTTTATTAAAATTTAAAATAATATTCCGAGAATATTATTCAATATTAGGTGAATATTGCGTGAATGTTATATGTCCGTTTTTACATAATATTCATGGATTCGTGGAATATTATGAAAATGTTCTACGAATATTATTGTGGTTAAAAATTAATGTAAATTATTTTATGCATAAAACTTTATAATTATTTTATTCATAAACTTTATAACTGTTACATTTAAAAGTTGATAAAATAATATACCTAATAATTAAAAATATTGAAGTAAATAATTTTATTATTTACTTCTCATGTAATATTTATATAACATTCATATATTATCAGGAGAGGACATATAATTATTTTTTATTAATATTTCAAGAATATTATTTAATAAATAATATTACGCGCTTATAGGGTACGAAGATTATTTCAATTTTCAACGAGAAATATCCTGATTTCTTCGTCAGATCTATCATCGAATATTCTACAGTTTAGAAATATTCTTTGTTGATTTTTCATATTGGTATTTCGTAAAAATGGTTTTGAACGAAACCAGATCTGCTTTTATTTTGTAAAAATAAATTTGTATGAAGCAGCCGAATTTACTCATAAATTATCCGGCTTATTCTCATAACATTCTGAGAATGGCGAGTTTCTCGATGTTGCTCGTGGCCACTAAACGATCAATGAAGATGACGTTACAATGTCGTTTGTGTCGCGCGATACATTACCTTTCTTGGATGCTCATGCACGTCTCTCTTATGGACAGTTAGATATACGTACGAGAGGCGCGAGTTTACGTAAGGATTGCGCGAGCGGAGATCGTGTTGTGTTGACCGTTGTAATATGCACCATCTATAATTTTCTTTTAATTGTTATATAATTAAGAGAATAGGTGGAACTTTGTGTTTTTATTACGCTACTACTCATTCTTTTTTCTCGGAAGATACAGATATTGCTACGTAATTCGATCTCTCAGATTTATGAATTATTATTAAGCGTGTAAGAATTAGAATACCTTGAATACATTTTTGCGAAGAGAGAAGAGTTTACTCCGTATGTTGAAACGGCGCAGTACGTTCGCTTTCCGCCGATTTCGGGGACAATCTGCAAAAAAAGTTTTGATTTCTACAAAGATTGTATGTTTGGGTATTTGGGGAATAGCAATAAATCCATGTAAAAGTCAACAGCAAGTCTGGCCGAACGCCAATAGTGATCTCACCAACGTGCGTGCACCGGTACGGATCGCTTACCTCTTCAACAAAGCTTCCGTTATTCGCGCGACGTGTTTTCATTTCGCGAAAAAAGCGAACATCGTAATCTTCTCCACGCGCTTCGTTCATATTTTTGGCACGGAATGACGGTTTCATCAAAATTTTCGTACCCAAACGAAATTCGCAATAAAAGTGAATTTAAAGTTCTTGCTTAAATTTTGTAATTTTGTAATTGTAATTTTTACGCAAGTATTTTTTTTTTTTATATATGTAAGCTACGTGAATTTCCATGAGTCAATTCTATGAATCAAGTATAGATGCTATTAAATGATGTTCTAATAAATGATAATATTAAAATTACGTACAAAAACAAGGTCACGTTTTACGCATAAAAAACGATATTTTCATGAATTTGAATGCCTAGTGTGTTTCTTCATCTTTTGCTCGGCAGAAGTATGATTTACTACCGGTTCTGTAACTAGCGAGTTTTGAATTCCTCAAATTTCAGGCTGCATACACCCGACTTTGTTCGCTTTACGATTGCATGTCGCGACACTCGATACGACAAAGTCGAGTTTTTCTAAACATACGGTTACAACAGGCTGTGTAATAATACCGCAGCTTTCAACAGGCATCTGCTTTGGTGCAGTTGCAATATACAGTGTATGTACGTTGATGAACTGCGAAAATGGCAACTCGCGCGAACGTCTTTATGATGTGTGACATGATGCTTTTCCGTACTTCTACTCCCGCAACTGCAAACTATTCTTGGTCAATAGTTGCACAATCGAACGTCTAATCTTAAACTGGTATTTCACGGTCGTTGCAATCGTTATAATCACTTATAAAGTTCGCTAATATCTCTCTTTTCTCCTTGCGATGTTCTTGCGCAGAAAATAGTTTGTACGTAACAAAACTTTTTTATTAGTTTTTTTAAATTTATATAAAAAAGAAGTGGAAATGCGATTATTGTCACGATATTTAAAATAATATTAAAAATGATAATGAGTTCTACTAAACACTTTAACGAATAATCGAAACTTGATATTATTTGTTCTAATAAGATAATATTAGAATATGCATACAGAGTAAACTAACTTGCTAGCAGCATTTTATGCTATTATAGCAAAATCTATTAATTATTATGTGGACAGCAAAGAGATTAGTTACGAGTACAAGTTGATTTTTTCTAGATGTAAGTTTGTTAAAACTACAAAATATTCTACTATAAGAACAAATTTATTTTTGAAGGAGCAGAGAGAGACGGGAGAGCAGTAGTATTTTTGCTTTAATAACAAAGCGTTTGTTAAGAATACGATATTATTTTGTTTTAACAGCAAATTAACCTAATTATAAAAGACAAATACACTCAGCAAATTTTTTAGCAACAAAACAGATTCTGCTCTACTAATGAATAATTTCTAAATTCGTTTAACGAAATTTTGTCGCTGCCACTACAAATATGCAATAGTAAAAACAATTTTGTTATAATAACAAAATTATTTTTCTCCGTGTAGTATATGTTGTTTTTAATATAATTTAATGAATAAATTTCGTACATTAATCTGCAGCATTTAATAATCGATTTATAATTTGATGTCAAGAATTTTTGGATAGCAGTAGAGAAGAATGTAATAAATTAGGGCTTGATGCAATCGTGCTCGGATCTCAGCCAAACTGAGAAATACAATCCAGAGGATACCACGTGTGTGCAATTACTTGTCGCGTTAAAATGATTTATACATGGAAAAAGTATGCGAAATATCTTTGTATAAGAAACGTAATTGAAACATTTAATGACAAAATACAAAGTGGTCGAGGATTCGAATTGCGCATGCATTGTCGGAATATAGGCGCGAGCAAACAGGTGGTATATGCATCGCAATGTGCATGCATTGCTGCATGAGACTCTTGGGTCTTTAGAGAACAATACGGGCAGTGTAATATAGATACGCGAATCACTTTATCATGCATTCATTGCTTCTTAAGACAATTAAAAGGAAAATAAAATTTGAATTAATCCGTTTTCCTTTTGGCAGTTTATATTTTCTAAGATTTTTCACACATGCATTCTTAAGACTATTTTTTTAATTAACAAAATAATTTAATTAACAAAAAATTTAAGACTTTTTAATTAACAAAAAATTTAAATAATAACGTTAGCTTTAAATAAATTTATTTATTCATATTTTAGTTTGTCAAAATATGAGTGAACGGAAATTAAAGATTGCTTGTATTGATGTTCAAAATCTTCAAAATTGTCAGGATATATTTTCATGCAATTCTTTTCGAATATAATTACTAAATAAACTATATAACCAAAAATATAACAAATATATAAAAAATATAGAAAATATAACAAATCAATATTGTTGAAATATTCTCTATCTCCTTCTCAATCACGTACTATGAACTCTTAATGAAAACAATGACTAAGTATGCTTTTTATATCTATTTCAATTACTCATAAAATGTGTCACGATAATAATATTTCCGCATATATACATATGTGTGTGTGCGTGCATTTTAGCATAATCATATCAAACTTATATTTAAACTCGGTTACTCATTTTATATTCATGATTATATAATTAGAAATTTTCATCTTCTCGCAGTATCTTTTCCGCTACACTCTAAGTCGTTAAGAATTAAGTCACTCATCGAAACAAAATCGTTAGTCTAAAAAAGAGACATTAACACGTTGATTTTGATATCTCCACTGTTTTATAATACCTATCTTTTATGATATACGCTCCATCAGAAGATATGATATCATTATCGTCGTGTAACATTTACGATACGTCTCGACGTATCGATGTGCGAACGCTTTAGGAGGATATAAATGTCTATGGTTCCAACAAGTCTTACTTTCATATTGGAGAGGACGGAGAGCGCAATTTGACGTTTAATGAGTGTCACGAAAGAATCTACATGTTTTTTGCTGCAACATGTACACTTACATATGTACGAAATATACTTGAAAAAGAAATTTCAATAATCTTTAAATTAATTTGTTAAAGAGAATATGCTCTACATAAGGTCATGTTCTCTTGGAGCTTGATAAGGCTGCTGTTTTATGAAAAGAATTACGCATATATTTTTTTAATATCATGTTTATCTTAATATTTTTGAAGTAAAATATTATAGATGTTTTCTTAAAGAATCAAGCTAAGATAGCTTTTTTATGGTTTGCGTAAGCGCAGCTAAAGTACTCTTGGCGGATCATTTATTATTCTAATTAGCTACAGACTTAAATATTCAGTAATTGTAGTAGATAATTTGCTATGATTATGTTAATATACTGATTCGTTTTTCATTACTTTTCCGTTTTTTATTACTTTTTTACTCCATTATCCTTTCACAGTTCATAAATTAATAATTTTTCTATTTATCTAAATTTTACCTTGATATAATAACATTATTATTTTCCCATTACAATATTGATCGACGGAAACCTTTAAATATTCGGCTACTTGAGCAAAGAAATATTCCAAGTATTGATCCCGGGCGAGCTGAGTACCTAGTTACACGAGCTGCCATTACTTTACATTGCGAGTTGAAAATGGATTTCGCTATTAGTAAGTTCTCGCCCAATTACCGTAATAAATTCGCTAATAAATTCACTCGAGAAAGAATTATACGTATATATTTGTCAAAATTAAAATAAATTAAGATTAATAGACGCGTACCTTGGCACTGCCAAAATTTTAATTTTGATTGTCTTGGCAAAGCGCGAACAAACATTTGTAATATATTAAATGTATAAATTTTTTATTAGCTAAAGAAAGTTTGGAGGGGTCTCTCATATCACTTTCTATGTAAATGAATAATACATATAAAATACTGAACATATCAATATACATATATATTCATCCACTCTGTCGCGTGATTTATGACAGTTACAGAAATTTGCACGGTTCGAAAGATTTATCATTATCCACGTTATCTAATCTTTATTGTTAAGTCACCGATACTTCCAAGCTCTGGTGTTGACGTGAGAGCTACTACATTAATCGTTAATTCATTACGATGATTTAATTCCAAGAATGCGAGCCAAGTGAGCTCGCGTAAGTTGATGCTCGATATCACCTCGGGTTGCAGATTTCATTCCACACACGCCGCGCGCGGCGTTAACTCAATTATCATCGTACGGACGATAAAGCATACGTTAAGGCCTCATTCATGCCGACAGCTGAAACCTTCAAACGACGTCACGGCTACCTATCCCGTGACACGAAAAGCTAGCGCAATTATTTGTGAAACATTTCTATCGTAGCCTCCTGAAATTGCGTTAACTTTCTACGCAATTACTGTCCGAGAAACGTATCGCTTATCGAAAGCAAATTATGTAATTTAAAATTGATATATTAATGTTTTTTATCGCAAAAAAAAAACTTGAGTCAACAGATATTTTGATATTTAGTCAATAAAAAAAACTAGTGTGTAAGGCGAGAGAGAATTAAAACGGGAAAATCTTGCGTGATAATCTTCAAGCCATACTTCTCGTAGCCTCCGTCACAATCTCCGATCAAACGCGCACGTGGCTCTCCCGAAAGAACTACAAAACGCACGCGAGGCCTAAACCGTCGGTCTGTGCAAGGCCATAACGCAAGCCCTTAACTCACGTCCCCGAAAAGGAGCTTACGAATAAACGATTCCTTACCGTTCGCGGACACGTCAGACGCGACAAAACTTTGCTGTGAATCAAGGATACATGAATACGTAACGAGGGTGGTAGTTGGCGCGACACTGCTTCGATTGACCATCGGACCTGTATGCATCGTTGGTCCGTCGTACGTTAGTCGGCGGTGCAACAGTGCCGCGAAATACGGTTATGCCGATGTGTCCTTGAGATACGCGATTGAGAACTGGATTTCATGCGTTCCATATTCCACGTTCGTCAGCTTGTGCCGGGATTCTCGTGACCGGCCGCCATTAATGCAATTCTTGTCCGTTAAGTGTCCGATATGCAATTTGATTGCGTTGTTGATTTTATATTGCGTAAATTACGAACGACTTATCCTAACACAGTACAATTATTTATCGTAAGAGACTACTTTTAAGTCAAAATACAATATTTTTAAAAATATTTTATATGTTACGTCGAAATATATCAGAATAAAGTATAAAATAAATGTTATAAACTAATGACTTTTTGACAACTCTAATACTTTTATGTGCAGAATAATTAAAAGAATTATATTATATAAAAAAAATTATATAATTCCAATAAAAAGAATGTAATGCCTTTAAAAAAGGCAATTTTTTGCTATAATCTCATGTCGCGTGTTGTTAATTTTATATTGCTTAATAATGGTGAATTAACGTTGCGATTTCATTTGTTTAGTAATGACTTCTAACACAGTAATAATTGTTTATAGTAACAGAATACTTTTAAGTCAACTGTAATTTAATACCGCGTTTAATGTTGACCGACGGTGAAAGTGTTTAGAAACAGTGCCTATGTTGTATATCTTGTTGCTATACAAATGAGATATAAGCGAATAGAAGTACAATAAATAACTAATGAATCCATAAATGATAATCGATATGATTGCTATTTCTATTGTAAATACGTATAAGTACTATTATATTTGATGGATAAATTATTTCCATAAATCGACATGTATATCACATGTCGATTTATTTATCGACGGCGAAACCGCCATAGAAACACATACCTAGATTTCTAATCGATAAAATACGTTAACGAGTATATGATTTATGTTATGATTTATCAGTCTCTATTTCTCTAAAGAAAAACAAATATTATTCTTGATAATTATCTGCTGACTCATGCATGATACTAGAAATAAAAGCTTTAAGCAAAAGGTTTTTGTACAGTCATAAGGTTCATCGATATTGTACCTATCATTGTGTTTTCAGTTCTTTGCATTGAAATTATTTTAAATATGTAGATTACTATAGACTTGTAAAATATCTATCTTAACGAAGATTATACACATGAAAATCAATATCATCCTTCTAATTAAAAATTGATAATGCTAATAAACTTTGTTTTGCGATAATTTATAGTAGCGCTCATTCTGCCTCGTCATAGTGTTATGATGTTTGATTGTTCACAAGTTTGCGGTCACGTTTGTCAAATATGTCATCTAGTTACTGTGCATTTGGTGGCCGCTTTATATTGTCGCGTTCTTTTAGAGGGGACGTCAACATGTTTGATGCTATATACATCAAATATTGCTGAATGATGCCTTTATGTGAACAGACCCTCATCGATAGGCTCGAACTGTCCATTTCGTCAGGACTTTCCCATCATATTTTCCCTCATTTTACCGTCGAGTATATTCGACCGCTCTCCCTTTTTATCGAGCAGAACAAATCTTTATAAGCAGTTCAATCCATCGAAATGTGTGTCATTACAGAAAAGATGATTTATTTTTATTTGAAAAAAATATACATGAAAATTTATTTTTAAATAGAGGAGAGAGAGTGAGATACATCTGACTTATTTGCAGTTTTTGCTCTTTATAAAGCGCAAATGAAGAAAGTCTGATCGTTAAACTGAAGTTACTGTTGGAAAAATAATAATTAAATTTCCTTCATTTTTACTGAAGGCCATTTTGATGTATCTTTCATTTGTGTTGAACTAGAGTGGAAAGTAGAAATACGCTGTTCGATTTGAAACTACTGATTCCAAATCGATCCTCCTATTTTTGTCGGTTTTTAAATAGAATTTTAGATTTTTTAATTAATTTTTGGTAAGTATTGAATAAAAACCAGCAATTAACAGTCGAAAATGTAATTGAGAAAAAATTGATGAAAACTCAAATATAATAATTCAATTTGAAATCAATTAATAAATTCAATTTATGCCAAGTCTGATGATCATAATAGTTTACTAAAATATTTGCAGGATTAGATCTGGTCGGTCGAGCGTCAGTGCTAAGACTAGGTTGCGGTTTCGATGTAATATAATCAGAGTTCGATGTGTGCCTCCCTTTTTCAAGGCGCACATACATTCACATTCATCGGTCTAGAAATTTTCTAATATACCGCCATTCAGAAAATTTTATATTAAATTAGTCAATCGGCGATGTGGGCAATCACCAAAAAGAGGTTCGATTTGGACACGAGCACTTTCGAACTTTGGAACAAATTTTATAAAAAACCGCGAAAGCAAAATTAATATTTATAAGAAGTTAAAAGAATTTGTACCGACGTTAGTTTTTTAATTGAGCGAATAATATTAAAAAAAAAATGAATGACACTTGATCGCGATCTTTCTTTGTTGCAGCTTGCACCCACGAGATTTAACAACGTGGGAACCGATCGGTGAGACTTGGCGACCTACGAAGGTGGTGTCCACGGGCACCACCGAAAGCTGGGGCACCTCGAGGACGAGGAGGAGGTCCTGGAGGAGGAAGAGGTGGTTCGCAGGCGGGAGGGAAGGCCGGAGGTGACTATCCACCCCACATGGACGCCACCCCCAAAGGACCACCCGTACCTCCTGTACCGGATATCCTGTCGTCATTATCTCGCCGCGGAATATCCGACTTGAGCGTTGTCGCGGTGTCACCGCGCCGTGCCTTACATCACCGTCAACGCCGTCGAATATCCAGCAGGAGGCCTCCTTCGTTGCTCGTCCTCGGTGATGATCGTGCACCGAGAGAATCAACAAGAATATCGTCTCCGTCGTCACCTACGTGCCTCGATCCTCTTCGTCTTCTGCAACCCACGGAAGGACCATCGATTTCACGTCGTCTCTTCAACGTTCTGGAAACGGAACGTCTCGCTCGAGGATCGTCCGTCGCTGCTGGCAGTGAAACGATCCTGTCCGTGAATAGTCCCACGTGTCATTTGAACACGACGACGTTAATCGCTTACCAGACAGAGGGAGAATTTTTTACGCATCGCGTTTTTATACCGCCTCAACGCACGTTTGATGCCTACTTTACAACACTTGACCATCGTCGCGTCGGAAGGTCGCTCCGTTTAACGGCCGTAATCTTCCGCGTCGACGGATATATCGACAGACTCCGTCCACAAGCGCCTAACTCGAAAGTACAGCCTAAAATTAAACCACGCAAACAATGTCGCGCAGCGCTGCCACACGGCCTATGCAAGGTGAGTGATCCCAGATATTTACTTATTTACACATGATACACGTTGCATTATGATGCGACTCGCCTTTCTTGTTATATTATGATGATATATATCGGCATCAATGATTCTTATTGTAGGGACCTTACACAGTGAATGATACTGCCAGTATCAACAAATACTGGCAATATCGTTAATAGTTAATATTGATGGATTGATATAGAATATTAATCCAAATTTATTGATTCTCGAGCATCAGTATTACTGTATGGTACGGATATTGACAGTAATATTGATTGTGTGAAGAGGACGCGTTCAATCAACATTTCATGTATCGCTGTGAAATGTAGTGCGATCAGCGTTTACGGTGCATGCGCGAAAATTCTATTCCGCCTAGCTTCACAGTGTGCGAGCACAGTAATCATTCTATTGTTTGCAACATGTATAATAGGAAGGCAATATTGGAATGTATAATAACAATTGCAAAAAGTATTGTTAAGTACATTTCTATCATTTTTTTATACATACAAATTTACTTCTTCAATTTGCTTAATTACAAATTAAGAAATAAATTTTACTTTTGTATATTCTCTATAAGTGCTATATTTATAGAATATTATACGAATATTATTAAAAATTAAAATATTAAAATAATATTCTGAGAATATTATTTAATATTTTTAATATTATTTTTAATATTATGGGAATATTGTATAATGTCATTTTTTAATAAAATATTCGTGGTATGTTATTTCAATATCCGTGTAATATTATGAAAATGTTCTACGAATATTATTATGGTAAAAAATTAATGTGAATTATTATGCATAAAATATTCATATACTCTATAATTATTACATTTAAAAGTTATAATAGTCGAGAAATACAGGGAAAGAGGGTGCTTTAGGAGGGGTGGTCCAATCTTGGACTTTCCTCTATTAAATAATAATGTAGCACTTATAGGATTATAATTTACAAATGCGTGGTAATTTACTAGTGGGTGTCAAAATTACCCGCTATAATAGGTGTAATTTCATACAAAGTTTTTTTACACAAAACTTTCTTATGTACTCGGAGTTACACTTCACGAGTTTTAATAATTCTATACTTCTACACTTATATATATAGAAGAAAAAGAAACAATGCGTCGCAGTTTCTGTAAATCAGTAAAAAGTTGAGTATCTTCAATTAAAGTTCGTACAGTTTTTCCTCTTATAAGAAACTGTTTAATGACTTTTGTTAAAATTCAAAAATTATTAAATTACATTGCGTTTAANAATTACATTGCGTTTAAAACTCCTTAAAGCAAAACTCGATTTTTACCGACTCGCCCGTTTTTCGTTTTAAACGTTTCAATTTCTCGTGGATTGCGTTCGTACCAGTTGCGTAGCGCGGCGGATCGATTGAAACTCGGTTTGCCACCGTCAGTGCAACAGCAACCCTCTTTACCCCCGTGGTCGTCGACGGTCATCGTCGTCGTCTCAAATTTTCGCCGCG
>QKQZ01044333.1:0-10345 GCA_003595255.1 Solenopsis fugax | reverse complement strand
ATATATATATAAAACATACGTCTTTACGTCAATTTGTGCGACGGCTTTAATGTGCACCAGTGCGCACTAGTGCGTCCAACCGAATTCGCTGTTAGTTCAGTCCAATGCAGCGATAAAAAAACGATAGGCCTAGGAATAGCCTGTGCATAGCAGTTTACAGTTCCGAGAAGCTTTATCGAGCTTAGAGACTTTCAAAAATTCATACATATATTTAAAATCATATATCACAAATATATCTGCAACTGGTACAGAAGCTAAAACTGTACTACCAGAGATTGCTGCAGATAAAAATTATTCACAGCTAGTACACCAATAATGTCTTCATTGAAATCCATTTGTCTCATTCGGCTTCTGTTCCACCAAAGATATCTCCAATATATCTTTTCTTAATACCATAGATAAATTACAAGTAATTATCTTAAACTTGTATAATTAATATTGTAGTTACACATATTTATGGATTTATTTATTATCATGTTATTTCAGGAACTTTGTATTGTTAATATTAATTTATAGGAGCAAAAACATATTCTTATGTTGGACCATTACACGATAAAATTTTTTTTTATTATTACGCGCAAAGTATTTAATTTTGAGGAAATGTGGAACAGTAATTTTATTTTTAAAAAAATTTTTTTTTAGTGAAATTTAATCTTGAAAATCGCATTCTTAACTAAAATGCCCACTTAAACAAATATTAGAGTGAAGTATAATACGACATAAAAGAAAAGTGTTTCTCAAAATATAATTATTTATGTAAATAACAACAGATTCTACGAAAGAAATTAATCATAGAAATTTAATATAAAATTTTATCAAACAGACACTTATTATATTTTTAGGTAACCAACGCGACCCTTTTAAGACCATAAAAAATCAATCTTCGAAACATGAGATAGTAGAATAAAAAGGATGATGAGTGATTTACTGAGACAAAAAATGAGAAATGATAAATAAAAAATTATCTGTAATTAACAAATCAATAAAAGCTATTCAAGAAAATGTCGCTTAACGCATTCCAGTAGATTTTTCATGTATAAGAATATAATTGTAAATTGCAAAATTGTATTCATTTTATGTTTAGAACACATTTCTGTATTATATCAACATAAATTTATAAATATCGAGACACTTATCTATCATGAAAAATACTAATTTCTCGGATATTATCGGTAAAATTATTATTATTCTGAAAAAGTAAACTTCGAAATGAACGAATTTATCATAATGAGCATTTTGCCAGATAGAATTGTAATTGTCTTATTTAACAATAATGTATTTTTATCTGTAGCATTCATAGTCCGATATAAATACAAAATCATTTTAAGTAAAGTCTTAAGATGTGCTAAAACACTCTATGATTGATTCATGATATCTTAAGACAATCTTAAATATAAGAACAATTCGATATGAATACCGGCCTATATACATATATAATTTTTAAACAAAATTTGTCTGGCAGTATATTACTTACTATTTCCGTTTAATATATCAATTTAAGTATCGGAATTTAGACTAAACTCGCATTATGTCATTATTATTTCTTCACATATTTATCAATCGATTTGTTTTCCGAGTTTGAGTTAATGAAATAAAAAATACATGCAACAAAAGTATTATGTATGATAAAGAGAAATTTTCGAATACCACGGAATAATTATTCAATAGCATTCTTTTTTTCAAGACATCTTTTATACTATCAGCAAATTTGCTTTTGTGACGATTCAATATTTTAGTAATATCTCTCATAATTATTTTTATACTTAATTATTTATGTAGTTTTAATCCTCGAAAGGTAAAGTTGGAATCGGATACGACTCATGGCTTCATCTATTTTATAGCTTTACAAGGATAAAGAATTTCATAGTAACAAGGAACGGTTTGATGTTATGATTTACTTCCTTTATCAATTTCGTACAATAATTAGTTCAAAAATAATCAAAACAGGGCATATAAAGTCAAAATCCGATTCTTTCATAAATAAAATATCCACCTTTAGAGAATTAATGTAAATATGTTTTAGTTATCGCAAAAAGTCCAAATGTCCAAAATGAGTCTTTGCTTAATGCAAGTAATCATTAAAATTAAAAATAATGACAATGGACTAGAAATTGTGGACAATATCTATAATATAGTTTTCTATGACTAACTTAAATAAGGCAGACAAGCATGCAATTACATAAATTGGCCTTCCTTTATTAATTCCTTTTATTAATTTTCTATTCACGTTTTAAAATATTTATTTTATACAGGACGTAAGAAAAATCTTGGAATAAATTTTAAAATACATCCCATGTCTAGGATTCCAAGAGTTAAGGCGATTAGAGAATAATGCATTAACACATTAATGTACAAATTAGCGATTATCCCTTCTTTCAAAATTTAGATTTATTTAGGAATTGCAATGTACGCACATTTGCGTACATGTCGTGATTACTAATCCCTGGTAAAAGTGTCGGAAAGATTCGGATACAGATTTCGGACAAAAATGGATTCAGGCGGATAGATAAAAAACGAAAAATAGAAGAAAGTTTTTTCGAATTGTTATCGGATCATTCATGCCGATTAAAACTCGAAAACAGTACGGATTAAGGATTGAAAACCTTGTCCGGACGAGCTTCGGATTCGTTCAAATTGGACTCATTAAGGATTGAAAAGATTTTCAGGATAAGTTCGGATTGAACTCCTGAATTAAAAAGGATTGAATGATTGTTTCGGATTGATGTCGGATTCATTCGGATAGTCCTTGGAGTTGATGCACGGATTGAAAAGGGTTAATTCGGTTTAGAATTTGATTCGGTTTAGAACGGACACAGATTTCGGAATGGTTCATAAAGGTTTGTATTAAATTCCTATCCGAAACTTTCAAGGGATGAGTTCACAAGAAACCATAATTTAAAAGAAAATTTTGTCAGATAAAATTTTATCTCGTATAGTTTTAAATATTAATCAGTGATAATCAATTCTTAAAACTATAAAACTCGATTTAAAAAAAAAAAAATGATAAAATGGAGGAAACTAGGAGAAAAAATGATACTATACAAAGACAAGAGTGATAAATTCAGGTAATCACAGCTTATCTCATAGCTTAGCGCATAACTATTTGAACGTTTATCGCATTAAAGGTGCAAGATTGACATGTATGATATACAGAACTCCTCTATTCTAAATTTTCTTCTAAATTAGTTCCTCTGAACCGAGTTTCTTCTTTTATATCATTTTCCCCGAATTCGTATTTATTACACAGTCAGCTAATGTTGCACTATCATAAATTAAGAAAAAACAGATTGTGCAAAAATATCTTTATTCTGCGTATGTATCATTAGTAAAAAATGAGAATTGAAGAGAAATTATAGAATAAAGAAAAAAAGTGCTCGGTCCCAATAACTTTAGAATAGAGAAGATTGTACGATATCTTTATCGCGATATACATTGTCAAATAATATACATATGCCTTTAATCCGACATTTAAACGTTTTGATGTATTGAAATTAAACTATAAATCTCAAAGTTATAATTATTCCAGTGGCAAAATATGAATTAGAAAATTTAAATTACCTACGACGGCTCTATTGTCCGCCATATATTGCTTTGGAACATGCGGATTTAATCTACAACTAAGATGGCATTAAATACCTTGCATTTTCACTCATATTACTGCTCTGTGCCTGTTCAGACATAGTTATATCTTTCATATGTTCTTTAAGAGAAGCGAATGTATGCAACAGAGATGGATTTCTTTGAATATTCTGAAGATGCTGTAGAATGGCAGCTTCCTGTTTCACTAAACTACCGTCCTTTAGAACATAGCTTACCTCCTGCTTAGGCGCTGCCGCAATATCAATACTGTTATCGAATAGTCTTGTATCTTTTTGCTCAATAAAATAAGAATCCTCCTTCATTTTATTCTTACGAGTGCCAAAGTGCGTTTGAAGGTGCTTGTTCAAGTGATCCTTGCGCGAAAACGCTTTCTGGCACATCTTACACGCAAAATCCTTGTTGCCGGAATGAATAACGGTATGTCTTGTCAAATGCTCATTTCTCTTGAACCCTTTCTTGCATACTTCGCATTTATAAGGTCGCTCGTTCGAATGACCTCGCATGTGCTGATCAAGATGCTCCTTTCTTTTCAACATGGCACCACACTCCTTACATTGGTATTTTCGTTCCTGAAATGAATAAAAATTTATTATTTAACATATAATATTTTACTATTACACTAATATCTTTTAATTTACTCGTTTAAGTCCTATAATGCTCTTTATTTCTATTACATGATATATTTTCTTAATAATTTGATTTTCAAAAACTGAAGGCAATAATATATATACTTGTAAGTGGCTCTGTATATGTTGTTCCATGTCTGCCTTGTCTGGAAGTCCCAAGTTGCATTCCGGGCAACAATATACCGTAGTTCCATTATAATCAATGCTGATTTTGATCTCGCCAATTTTCGCTCGAAATTTCGACTTTTTCTCAATTTTTGGCAAATCTGTTTGTACCTGCTGCTCGACTTTTAGAACATTTCGCAAACTGTTTTCAATTTCTTGTTCATTTTGCAGATTTAAATCGTTCGGATTAACAGTCATTTGATCCGAGCTTGCGAAATTATTACCATTTTGTAGATAAATATTTCTGATATTTGGTATATTTAGAATATTATTCTGTGTGTGTTCTATTTTCTCCTCACGCAGCTTCTCTTTTTTTACTTCTGTACATAGTCCGAGTGCTTCCCGTAGAGAAGCTTCAGGTATTTTCTGGAAATATTCAGCCATAACTGCTGCTGTTTGATGCTTTACCAAAATTTCAGTTTCCTACAATCAAAACAAATATATATAACTATTAATTATATACAAATAGGTTATCCGTTCGATATACTTGATCTTTTCTTATTATGATATTGCTTGTGTTAGGTCGAGCTAGATATTGATATTATTTCTAATTTGAAATATATATATATATATATATATATATATATAATTTTAAAATAATTAAAAAATTTTAATACTTTACTTTGTCTGAATTCTTCTCTTTAAGCTGGATATCTGGCTCTTGCTTTATAGTATCTGCTTGCGACGTGGAGGGTAAGTAAGATAGATTGTTCATAAAACTAAAACTGCCGGATTGTGCACCGAGCATCCCATTATTTTGACTATAATTCGGGACATTAATTATCTGATTAAAAACTTGCTTGTCACACAGTTGAAGCAACGTATCCTGCCAAGACGGCGTAAACAACTTGCTGAGTGTGCTCTAAGAAAGAAGGTAAACAAAAAAAAGTGTTAAACATGCGCAAATCACAAAACAAGTTAAACAAAATTGATGAGAAAAAGGAGAGAGAGGACACGACGCGAAGAGACGATAGAAAACTCACCGAAGCGTCTTGAGGAAACGTAACCGCTTGAGTGGTAATGGTTTGCATCCCCTGCGACTGTACATTGCGTCCGTCGACCGCGGCGATGACGGCGGCGGCCGGCATCGTACGCAACTTGGAGAACTCCGGTAGCGCGCGGGGACATTCTACTGGGCGATCGCGAGACGACCCGTTCCCGGGTGATTCCATGACGCTACGAGCCTAACGTGCGTGGAATGTGCCCGCGATTTAGCGTTCCTAACCTACAAACGGATAACCTGTCCGCGTGGTGCAAGATCGCATCGGGTCGACCGCAATCTCGATCGGTCGTAGGCCACGCGACTAGTTGAGATATCACCTACGGCGTATCGTCGCGCGATACATCAATCCGGAGTCTTACCTAGTTTAATTTAGCTACGTCTATAAGGATCGCGCAACACGTCCACGGACGGCGTCGTCCCATATGATGTTTGACATGATCAACATGGCGACGCGTGCGCGCGCTTCGCTCGTCGCCGCGGCGAAACGCCATGAAGTTGTCGGCGGATGAACGTGCGAATGAAAATCTTTCCATTTGCAGCAGCGCAAGATAAATTGTCATCGCTCGAATAAATTTTAATGGTACCCAATTGCGCAATAAAGCGTAACAAATTTTCTTTAATAAACGACAATCGATTCCCGAGTTGAATGCCCGAGCGCGATTAGAATGTGTCTTTTGGAATTTGGCTAGCCTGGAGCGTCCCTTTTTGTTTACAGTTAACACTCATCAAACTTCACACTGGTGGCGAGCATAGCATGTGTTCGAACATTTCGAGGCACGTATAAAGTACGTTGTTGAAGGCAAAAGTTCGTCGAGATATTATGATAATCTCAACGGATTTCCGTTGTTGTTTGAATTTCTCGTAAAAATTGCAGCTAAAATTGTGAATAAATGTTAAATAAAGCGAAGAAGGTAGGTTATGAAACCCCATCATATACACAAACATGTATATATCAATTTGTATAATTATGGAAAAAATATATTACGAAGTTTTTACTGCTGCAATAGTTATAATGCTGCAGTTGTTACACGTTAAAATTAATTTTTCCGTTGCATTAATTATTAATGTAGCATTGACTATTATTATAACACTCTGTGTTTGTATTTAATTGTGACTGTATTATTATTATTATTATTATTATTATTATTATTATGGTATTTTATGTATTTAAAACAATCCAATTTCACAATATTATAATAATAATATGTTTTAAGCTAAAAGTATATAGCAAAAATGCTGAATGACAAAAAGTTGCACAAGAAAAATCATTAACATGCATTGATGAAGTTTCTAGATGAATGAATACTGAAGTGAAAAAGTTGCGTTCGCAAACGCTGTAAGTATATTTTATATGTAGGATTAGAATCGCATTGTTTTTCAAACAAATTAATTTTTATTATCTCTGCAGATCCTTATAAATTGCCATACTTACAAGAATTAAGACAACAGTTACCAGAAAGGAACACCAATTTATGAAAATTGCGCAACAGTTTGCACGCTGTTTTTATATCCTTTTATGTTAGCAACAAGACTCACAATCAGTCCAAGATATGTTAACTTCTGGAAAACTTACGCTAGCATCTAAGAAATCCCAAGAACAACCAAAAGTTGCTTCTAGAAAGCCAGTGAAGGATTGTTATTGTCAATCTGAGGTTGACAAGACGCATACAAGATCATCAAGAACTCAACACAAACCCGTGTCGCCCTATCGTCATTGTCGAAACGAGCTCGAACTCAGACCCGTCGAAAAAACTGGCGACAAAGCGGCACTAACTTCGCCGATCAGCTGCGAGACGTACAGAAGAATTCAGAAGATCGACTACACGCCCAGATCTCAATTCCTTCGCAATATACAGAACAAAATCTGCGAGTTACGGACCGCAGACCAAGGAGACTGTTTGCAGACGTGTCCACGATCTTCCAATTATCACCGCTTTCTGGCAAGCGTGAGGTTGCAGGATACCGATGAAAGAACAGCATTGCAGAGTGAACACAAGCGCGTTAATGAGAGGCAAAAATCTCCGATGTCCCCAACAGTAGCCGCCAATTCACTAGCAAGTGAACAAAACAGATCTGACGATATTGCTTGCACTTCAAGCAAAAGAACTCAAGTGTCTCCGCGAAAGTTGTCAAAGTCAACATTACGAAAGACTATCAGATCCAGGAGACAGATACTAGAGTCGAGCAAAAGATCCACATCGAAATCACCGAGAGAGAAAAGAACAGCACGGTCGCGCAAGCAAGATTGTTTTTGTTGCTGTAGAAGCGAATTGGAGAAGAAAACTGCGAAACTTGGCGGTGATAAGCGTGCAGAAAGACGTGATTTACCAGAATATTGCAAAAGAGAGTTATGTCTGGGGCATGACGATAGTCCTGCAGAGAATTCCATGGACCAGGAAATGGAGGACCTGAAAAGGTTTCGAGAGCAAAATTATTTTGAGACGCACGGCTCAAGCCACACTTTGACATCGTCTAGATTGTCGGGATCGTTGCAGCAGTATTTTCTGAACGAACGGTTGTTTCCAGAGCCAGTAGGCAGGATTCACACACAAGACTTGGTGGTGACAATGCCGCCGTGCGCGACGACACAGAGAAAGCCTGTCCATTACTTTCCTAGATACGTGGTACGGCAAAAGAAGAATGCTTGTAATACCAATTACAGGCGTAAACGATGTCAAAGCTGTCCTCTCACCGGGCATGCGGTTGATCTCGGAGTTCTGAAGGCTAGACTGCCGCTAAATAGCCTAGCACTTAAGTACCAAAAAAGAGCTCTTTGACGAAGTGGAAGTGATATATGATGTTCTCAGACTTTGATTTTTATTATAGACTCTAAGATCCACGCGCAGCGACATAGCTTCTGTTATTTCAAAGATAATGGTAACAAAAATTTCAACATATCATGTCTCAACTTTTGTATATCTATTCTTTTATGCCGTATATAAATATACCTTATATAAAAATACATTTTATATCGTGCTTTATTTGTAATAACATGGTGACATTATAATATCAAATTTATTTTATACTTTTTCATTTTGACATTTTCATTCATTTTATGGCATTAAATTGCATGTATATTTAATACACACACAGACACATACACACCGCGCGTGAATTTGGTAAATTTTCGTTACCGGAGGTAACAAAAACAAGACTCCTCATGCTTAAAAAAATTTTCGCTTGTCACAACGAAAGCAACACGTTGCGAGACACTTGGAATGTCAAACTATTTGGGCTGATGAAAGATATGGAAGTTAAGAAATTTCGGAATGTAATTTTCTGCAAATATTAAAGTAAACTATCTCTTAGTACAAAATTAATTGATGTATATAACAGAAATTACATTTAATTAAATATTACATATGAAATAAAAAATATTTTTTTAGTGAGCGAGTTTTTAATTAAAAAATCTGATTTACAATCTATTATTAAAAATACACACACGATTGCAAATAAAAAGTAATAAACTCGAATTAATTTATTAAAAAATTCTCAAATACAATTATATAGATTTAATTACAGAAAGTTAAAAAAAATCATCTTTAGCTTAGTTTTATATTTAAAAACAAATGACTGGTGATCATGCAGCTTTTACAGAACAAAATTGCATTTGCGCATAATGCGATTGTTTAATCGATGAATTAAAAAACTCGCCCTATAATATAAATATGTTAGATTATGTAAATAGTACATTAAGTGATTAATCAACAAATCATCATTTTCTTTAGAATGGACTGGGACAAATTAATATCAGCTATCGAAGTTTTTAATAATCGAACGGATTTTGTTGCTGATTACAAAGTAGCAAGATCCTAATATTACCAATCCAAGGAGAAGGCAGATGCAATATGTCATTGTGTAAACATTATGATATACTCTTGTAATTGTATATGATATCATTATTTATGATTTAAACCTATTTTAGATGATCTATAATTTGTGGTAGATTTCCGAATAGAAATATACATATTTATAATTTGATATATCATGTATTTTTATGTATTTTCAAATGTATACATTGTAGTATAAATTTTATACGTATTCTGATTCTTCTTAAGTGTTTTCTTAATATATAATACATATAATATTATAAATAGAATCTTATCTTGAATTCTGATGCTAATTATAAATCATCTAAAAACAACTTTAATGGGAAATTTTTTATTTAATAATTTTATGTTAACGTCGATTTATCTTTATTATTTTTTTGTTAGATAATGTGACGTCGACACACCAAGTACATTATGAAAAATTTGAAAAAGATGATGAAATTTATATGAGAGCGACGAAATATATTTTTAAAATGTTTCCCAAATACGTCTACAAATCGACAATCTTTTCAATGATAACATTTTATAGGTATTATTATTTAATTAATTCTTACTTAATCAATATTTTGCAGAATAATTTACGATATTATACTGTTAAATTTATAATGTAGGGGAGACCGGGGCAATTCGTTATGTTTTTTTTTCTTTTGCGTCTTCTGAGTCCTGTATTTATTAAAAAAAAAAAGTTGGACGGTTTGAAAGGTTGAACCTTCCCCTTCACAATGCTGTTATAGATAAAACATGGAAATGTACTTGCTTTGAACTACATATAAAAATGTCGACCAGTGCCAAGTATTTCGAATAACCCCAAGCCCGGGGTAATTCGTAATCAGTCCGAGAATATTCTGAAATTTGTGTTTTAAGATGAAAAAATGTAAAAAAGCTGTTGTTACGACTCTGTTTTATTCAGAAAAGGATATATGTATAGTATTATTAAGAAAAGTTACACACAATAAAAAAAAAATAAACACACAATAGAGAATTTTATTACTTCAGCGTTTGCGGAATAAGTCAGGGACTATTCGTATTTCGTGTAATTACACCTGTTGAGTATTAACTTGTGTATTTTGGTATATAGAACGCGAATATAAAAGAAAAAATTGTTCGAACGACGATTCGAC
>QKQZ01044330.1:0-60518 GCA_003595255.1 Solenopsis fugax | reverse complement strand
CTTTCGAATTATGAGGCTTGAAAGTTATAGTCTTCAGCATTAGCACTGAGACTTTAAAATATCGCGAAGAGAATAGATTTTGGAGAAAAATGTTACGTACGGAAGTTTTTAGTATCGAAAGAGAGCTATTTGATTGGTTAACTAAATTTTGAGTCTGGAGCCTAATTCGAACCTAGTAAGGTCCAAGTCGATAAGACCCATCTCATATAAAAAAACTTTTGTATCCCATATTAGGAATCCTTTTTTTGAATTAGCAAAATCGGCAATTTTGATAAAAAATTTCATACACAACAAAGTATAACTATTATCGATTGTTAACTTTTGGCGATAAAACTTAAATATATTTACTATAATTTGGATATAAAAAAGAGTTAATGGTATAAATTAAATAAATTACAAGCCTTTAAAAAAAGATATCTGATAATAGGCAACTTTACCCTACGTGTATCTTAAACTACTATGTTGGGATTAAATCTATTTCTTACAAATATTTTATAAGATATCAGAATCTGCAAGTTTTCTTTAATTTTTATTATCCTCAAGGAAACATTTACTATAGTTATAAAATATAATAGTTATAATAATTAAATTTAAATTGATAAGTATATGTAGCTAAAGATACGAGAAACTCTGTATTGCGGTCAAATACGGCATTAGAGAAATCTCAAGAAACACGATTTTACTCGTGGAACACATGACAGCGTTATTCAGTCCGCACAAGCTTTCACATCGCGAATTTCATTTGGGGTCGATTATTCGTCCTGTCGCATGTTATCAACGCGAGATTAAAAAGTACAATTGTGCCACGTGCGCGTCACGTTTCACTGGGAAAACGCTGCAGCCATCGAGACATCGATCGCGCGTGCACTTTCCGATTCTCGTACGTACACAGATCTGCATTTATTGATAACGTTGACGTTGAGCGCAATAAAGCAGCGGTAATTGCTGAGTTAACTTATGGCTGCGTCTGCTCATTAGCACCCGGCGATGCGGCTACTTTAATTAGCAAAGCCGAAGGTACCCCGCAGCGCGCACGTTCCGTATAAAAGTCGGTCTTAATGGATGACCGCGATAGCGTTTAGCACAGACGCATTTTCATACGGCCGCTGGCAATGACGTACTTACATCCGGATGAGCCAGCAACGAGGTAAAGGATGCGTACGGTAAACGTGCGTACACTTGGCCGCCGAGGGAAAAGAGGAAAAACGATTTTATCGAATCTGGAGGCACATGTTATGTAGACCGTTTGTTCTTTGATAACAAGGAGAAAATCCGAGCTTACCGCGGGTGTAGCAGCGTAAAGTGGAAAATAATTACTGTGATAAATATTAAAAGACCGTTTAAATACACCATTCATTGCATTTACTGTATTATTGCATCATCATCATCATTATACATTACCATCTGGATATGCAGTGTAAAAATTAGTGCAAATATCGTGTTTTTGAAACTGGATTACATTTTCAGAAGCATATTTTTTAATGGATCTGGGAACGATATTTTAAAATTTATTTGACCATTTATTCGACTTTTTTAAAACTTTAAATTAAATTGTGGCTAATAAATTGTTCCTTTTTTAAAAATTTATTTAATATTTTAATAGAATAATGAGACTTATTATTTGCGCTATTAAATTTTAATAATAATCTATGTTTGTGTTTAATATTTAAGAAAGAAATAAAACGTGCAAAATAATTGAAACTTTATATGAAAATGCGAAAAAATTATATTGTAAAAAACAAATTCAGAATCTTTATTATATACATAATTATTACAATATCAAGAATTCAGAAAATGTTTTTTAACGATTCGATCGCTTTCATGAATTGCGAATAAAAGTAGAGCATTCTCTAGCGGAAAATTAAAGAGACGCGAGTGCAGGTAAGAAGGGGCTTCTATGTATTAACGACGAGCGAGGAAAGAAGTGAAGTAAATTCACATTAACGTACATGTAATAATATGCATCCGCTGCCAATGCATTTTTATGCAGGTGTAACCGACACTCACTCGTGCTCGAAGAAGTAACTTGATGGCGATAAGGATATATCATAATATGCAAACGGCGAAAAACAATATTGCACGGTAGTAGAAATATCCGCTCATGATTATTTATGGTTAGACGAGCAACTGCCGGTGCAAGCGATAATTTCGTCGAAATCTTGTACGGCGCCTTATCAATGTGTGATCGACCCGCGATCTCTCATTCAGCGCGAAACGCGTTATGCAGGAACAGCGCGCAATTGCGGAAAATTAAAGGGAAATGCAGCAGATAGGCGATCTCGATTATGCCCGCACTAAATATAGAAGCAGACCGCGCATTAAAGATATTTAATTAACGTACATATGCAACATTCTTCGGTGCAAAAAAAATTTGCGTGCTTTCTCGAAGCAACGCCCATGAGATTCCCGCCTTTCCTTGCTGATGGCTTTGACGACTTATATCTGATAAATTCTCTTCACTTCGAGATATAATCTTAAAGAAAGGGAGAATTGATAAGTTCTCATTAAACGCGAATATTTAAATCTTCAACGCGGAAGTTTGTCTGCTGCAGGTGACACATGTCTTCCTTCAGTAATTTAAAGAAGGCAGATGTTATCAAATATCCCTTAATTAGAATATGTCCACTTAATCGTAGATGAAATAAAGGTTTATCTAAAAATAGGGAATTTTTATCGCATTTTTTAGATCTGACGGAGATATTTATACGATTAAGTTATCACTTTTTTTTTTCATTTTCTGTACATGTATACGTTTAAGAGAGAAATTAAACGTACGAAAATATTGGGTTGTGTGTTTAGTTCGGTTTTTCTTTACCTTTTTTCTATGAAACATATAAATATACATTTGTATATTTCATAGAAAAAAGATAAAAAAATCGAACAAACTTATGTAACAATTCAATAGATAGACCTACATTTGCGACTGATAAGAAGCACTTGTATCGAATTCGAGAATCTTAAGTGGGCAAACCATCCCCGGTTCGCTCACGCGATCTTTCAGTTAGCATCAGCACCCCTGGTGTTCGCGGAGATTGGCAGAGTATCTGCTGCAAACACGCAAAGCAAACTGTGAAAACATATAGTAGTTAAATTTTCGTATGACTATGCAATATATGTAATAACATATATTAGTGATATTAAAAGGATTATTGAAAAAGATTATTCAATACATGTTTTACGCCGTTTTCTTGTAAATATTTACGATACTTTTTGTTACGATATTTTTTTGTTAAAAGTATTAAGTAGAATTTATTCTGCAAATTTCTATTTAAAAACTTTTCGTCCGTAAAGCATTCGGATAAACGTTTTCGTATGAGGGAAGCGCATGTTATCTTTTCAATGCAAACCATCTAACGAACCATTGATTCATTCTGTTCCTATAGCATTCATCCTAAACGGATTTGGCTTCATTAACCGCCCGTGGACCCACCCCTATTACAATCCCCACAATTTTCTCCGACGTAGTGAGCACGACGTCCTCTCGCACCGTAACTATGGCAACAATACCAAAGGCAACCGGAATTATGACTGACGCGAGAAAATTCAGTTGCATCTGAAAAGCAACTCAACTATCAAACTTAATCAATAAATTAATAAATTTTGCATCGATAGTAATTTAATAATTTAATAATTAAGTAATTTTTGAAGAATAAGTCATACAGAGATATAGGTGATTCCTAAATAAGTGTAAAAAAAGGGATATGCCTTGGCTTATTTTATAAAGAGAGAGAGAGAGAGAAAGAAGGTTTTATAAACATATATCGTAAAATGCTTTGTTTTCAAAATAAAGATGTCAAAGTTGAGAAAAGAAATATGAAAATTTAGAAAATCTATAAAATATAGATATTTTAATCAAATTTAATGTACTTACATGTGATATTAAGAGTTTTAGTGTGGAATTAAAAAATTATTGTTAAACTTGAATAAAACATAGTTATCATTCTTTAATTTTAAAATCTTAATATAATTATCCATACGAATGTCCTTAGTATATCTAAAAATGTTTCACTGAAAAATGGTTCTTAATACGACATGAAAACACACCAAATTTAATTGAAATATTTCTAAACGTTTTCTAGACTTTTTCGAATTTTTTATATTTCCTTTTTTTCAACTTTGACCTGATGTATTTTGAAAACAAAGCACCTTAGGACATATATTTATAGAACCTTTTTTTCATAAAAGAAATCAAGAAATATTTAATTAATTTTTTTATATTTGTTTAGAAATCACTCTGTATATACCAGCAAAATAATTTTTACAAGCCTAAAGATTGATACTTTACATTTGAAAATAGAATTGTCGCATTAATGATTGGCGCATAAGAGTCCATAATGAATCACGCCTCATAGGGAATCTCAACCAATCGAGCTTGTCGGAAGGAACTCCCTTCATTTTAAATTACAAAAGGGAAGGGTGCGATTCACCCTTCGAAAAGGTCGAGCATGCACATGCGCAAGACGTATGTAAAATTAGAGAGTTTCCGTTGGCCAATGAGCTCACTTGAGAATGTAAAGGGTTGCGTACGCTGAAGTGCGCAGAGTTTAAATAGGACAATTCTAAATAATCAATAAGAAGTCTTTGTAATGATTTATATTAATTTTCTCTCCGTTTATTTAATCCATTCTTTTATCGTTCTCAATTAATTTTGATTTTAAAAAAATTACAGTAAATAAAATTGATTGAATGTGTATATAGATTCGATAACAGAAAAAACTATAATTGCATTCAAATACAAATTAATATGTGTGATTATTATTTTGATACATATGTAAGAAAGAGATTATGATAGGAATCAGAAGTAACTATCGGTTATTGACCTATAAAACGTGTTCAAATTTAATTGCATTATTTAAAACAGACGCGTCAGCCAATCAAAGAGCTAGAGATCTTTTTAATTCCTGTCGAGGTAGGGCGAGGATCGCGACCCTTCCGCAAAGGGTTGCATACGCACATGCGCGGCACGCATGCAAAACGGGTAGGAAGGGGTGAGGCAGCCAATGACGTGGCTTTAAAGTTAATTCCAGTCCGTCCCTCGTGAATCGTCGCAACCACTCTGGAATAAGGCCGATCCAAAAGGCTCGCCCTTATCGGGAGGGAGCAGGCAGTGGGACTTAAAAAATGATCCATCGCTACCACCAATCACACGGCGGGTGGTAGCGAGTCCCTCTCTGATTGAGACGAGCTTGCAGCGCGTCTGGAAAACGATCTACCCGGTGCGGAACCGCGGGGAGAGAAAAGTGTTAGCCATAAAGCACGACCATATATCAGCCCGAGAAATATTATCGTGCGCGCAGTCGATACTGCGTGCTCTACGCGTCTGCGAAAAAAAATCTCCGCCTACAGTTACTCGTCCGTCCATCCCCGTCGAAATTACTTCGAATCTTATACTTTTTTAAGGGTGCACATATATTTCAAACGGTGTTAATATTTCGACTAATAAATAAATAAATTTCCACATTATATTTTCCAGCGAACAAGATTGAAGTTTATTTCATATTATTAGATTTGTTGAAAAATTTAGTTTCTAATATTCAGCATGCTTGCATCTAAAGAGACTGGTCAGATAAACATGAGAAGATAAACAATGCAATTCCTTCGTACAAGATCTGCCAAAGCGGCCGATAAGCCGATATCCCATGGTTACTCTAGAATCGAAGGGTCTAAGCACGACGATCGAAACATTCTTTTGTCTAGAAAGCTTAAAAGCTCTGTTGTAAAGCAGGGTGCAGGGTCCCTCATAAGACCCTCTTAACGTCTCCGGAGTATCATTTGATTAACAGTAGACTGATAAAGCGGACATACTTCAGATTATAAACTTTAAAAGCTTGTCTTTTTCACGCTTTTCACAATCATACGTACATACATACATCATTTGTTATATATTTTACTGAAATTAAGATAATATATAAAAATTATACTTTTCATTCAAAAACACGAAGTATATGAAACATTTTCTTAAATAATGTTTTGATTAATAAAAAATGAAGAAGTGACACTTGTATGGTGCATGTACGAAATAAGTACAGAAGGAGGAAGTTTCTATACAAATACAAAAGGATTACGGCATATTGATAAGATAAGAAGTTCTCATTATCAGGTGTGTATATCTGTTAGAAATAAAAGTGTCGTTAACGTCCACGACGACGGGCAGGACGCGAAGGCCCGCGCGACGCCAAGCGGAAGGCAAAGCGAGCAGCAAAATAAAAGTTACTGCGGAGCCGGCTGGCGTTATAGACATGCTCGCGCCTCCGTCCCCTCGCCGCCCTCCGCGTTCACCCGCTGCGGGGGTAGTTGGCGTCCATTCCTTCTTTCTTTTAATCTTACTTTTCCCGCAAACGGGCAGCCAGGCGTTAATTCAACGGCATTGATTGCCACACGGCGATCCCCCACCGGTTTTGTGCGAACGACCGAGAAAGAGAGAGAGAGAGAAAGAGTGAGGGGGAGGGGAAAAGAGAATGAAGGGGTGAGATCACCCCTCCGCTCCTTGCTCTTCCAGCATCGTGCCTGGTAAGGAACGACGCTTCTCCTCCCTTCTCCGCGTCTTCTTCGATCCCCCGCAGCCCTCTCGTTTCCTCGGCTACATTCTCTTACTCGACTACCCGGCTACTCTTTCACGATAGGAATGCTTATTTTCACGCTCCGATTACGATTCTTAAAATCGCGATAGGGATTCGACGGTAGCGCCGCATTTGTGTTTCCAATACATCAAGATATTTTATCTACAAGCTAGCTTGTCTCTATTTCTACTCTTTTCCAATTTTGCCATATTAGCCGTTCCATCTCTCTTGGATAAACATGTCTTTTACAAAACTGTTGACATTGATGTAAAAATAAAAATATGTTCGTCAAGAGTAAATTCAGCTATAATACGAAGGACAGACACTAAAACGCCGAAAATGAGCGTGGCGTAGACACGGTCTGCCAGGTGGTTTTAATATCACGCGTAATAAGGAGGTGAGCGGCAACTTTATGACGATGGGCGAGCCCGGCGCTCTCGTTCGATGCAAACGATCGAGATAAATGGTCCAAAGGGTGTGGACTCGAGATGGACGAGAGTGTCCCTGGGGTTGCCGGCGAGGAACATCGGGGGAGACACAAAGAGGGAGAAGAGACGACGGGAGAAGAAGGTAGGGGTCGAGTGCCCGGGGTCAATCTATAATAAAGCTGGCGTTATCTCGACCGGCTAGCGTGAACGAAGGCTAGAGGCTCGTAAAAAAAAAGGGAGGACGCTGCTTAAGAACGGATTACGGGAATGAAATCGGAGAACCGATGTTCGCACAGCCGGAGTATCCTGCAGCGTCAACTTTGAGGGACGCTTGCGTCGCGATTAAAAGTGAAGGCAAAGCGTGTTACTAATCGTGGATGGGAAAAATGGAAATATGAGACACCCCCATTATACCCCCCATTTTTGATACGTAAAATTATGCATAATTTTATTGCATAATGCTACGCATAATTTATTTCTTTTATGCACAATTTTATAGACATATTTTGTTGCAATGAAATCTCTTTAATAATTATTTTACTGCTTAAAATGTACATATCTTTAGCTTACTGAGAATTGCTTCAACTCGTTAAGTAAGTCGGAGCGTAACTAAATGAAGTAGCTTTTAGAAACATAGTAACGAATGATTCTTATATGCCGACTTTTTCCTCGGACTCGCCATGGTCATCGTTATTCCGAACGATTAAGTGCAGTTGTTAGCAATAGGTAATCCAGTACAATCGTCGGACGCTGAAGATACCGAGGGGAAAGATTGGGAAAACGTCAGAACTGCGAAATGCACGGGCGAAATAGATCGTGGCAGCTGAATATAAGTGAAACTTTTTTGCAAGATATTTCTAAATAAAATAGATTCCAATTTTGCGAGGTAAAGTACTCGAAGCGATGATAATTTTAGCAATTATGAATCAATAATTGTAGCGCAGCGCGCATATCTAATCGTTGTAACGAAACGGAAATTACACATTCGTTTCTCGTAGGGTGCGCTGCAACCCTTCGTAGGAATAGAGGCTCGCTGCACGGGTATATCAGATCCATTATTACGTTACGCGGAAGAATCACCTGTCTGCCTACCTGTTACTCGAGCTAACGCGCGTGAAACTCATTATAATGCATAAGGGCGCACCGACTAACCCTTTATGCTAATGCCGCCGAGGTAGATGTTACACTGGGGTGATTATTATCGCGCATTTTAAGGCTCATTTACTTAATGAGCCGCACAATATGCGCGTTTAAGGTGCCATTTGCGCTCGAAAATGACCACTGTAATATTATGACACGCGATGACAATTCTCCCATTAGTTGCTCTATCGCTGTTACGCACTAATTTTTCTCGTTTACACGTTATATTATATAATATTACCATACATCACATAATTATCGCATTAATAACAGGGTAACTAGCGTGTATTTTATGTATTCTAATATATTATGTATTTAAATGTATATATTCAATGCTCTCGCGTAAAATAACAACAATACGTTAGACTTTTAAAATTGCACTGTTAAAAATGTCATGAAATTTCATGAACTTTTAATATACAATGGTAAATGATATTTAAATCACTCGTAACTGAAATGATTTTTAATGTACCTACATGTTAATGAAATTAAGTTTAAGTGAATTAAAATATATAAATGTACTGAAATTTAATATACTTTTAATACAAACGTAAATTAAATAATACAAACAAGTAATACAAACGTTAATAAAATTTAAGACATTAGTAAATGAATAATCATATACTGCATTACTTTTCATTCATTACTCTTCATTTACGGGCTTGAACCAAGCTTCCTTTACATGTTAATTAAAAGTCATTAAGAAATTTCTAACAGTGTGATATTCTAAATGAGTGCTTTGAATTCATTATATGCATCCAAACTGAAAATCACGCTTGTATACATCACATAATAAATTTAATGACAAACTTCACCGTAAGTTCTCAAGAGTGAAATTTTCTTTCGTGATATCCGACCGTAATTTCAGTTATTACAGTTATACTTCGGCACATACCGCCCTGTGCTTCTTGCGGAATCCATAATAACCGACCCCCGCAGCAAACAATACAAAAATTATGTTCACGAGAGTTCTGCAGGAGTTTTGCAATCTTTTCCCGTAGTTTCATCTCGAAGCGTGTCGAGAGCCCGCCGTTTATTCGAGACACATGACGAGCGGTTGCGCGGGTATATTGGTGAGGTGTGTACAGATGTATAACTGTGTAATACCTAACTAGGTATGTGTGTGCGCACAGGACTGCAAAAATATATCTCGAACTTGCGCCCGGTAACTTTCTCGATTTAGAAATGATTTGCGAGCATTGAGAAGAAGTAGCAATTTCTTCGTTCCGGAAGCACAGGATGCCGATGTTCGTTGCTCGCTTATTAGCTTTTAATCCGTCGACGTTTTTGCATTTTATCGACAATTTCTCGGACAAACGCGAAACATTTCAGTTATTGCATTTCTTCAGCGCAAGCTTCGCTGACGTTAATCTACTCTAGCGTAAACACTGCTCGTGGTGACCAAATGCAATAATATGAATCATGACACTTGTATAATTTAGAAGATTAGTCTCTGTTCCGTATACTTTTAATAAATGTTTTGTACATTTCGATGTACAATATGTATTATGTAAGATGAAACAGATGATATAAAAAAATCTCAAGGAATCAAGATAGAAGGAATGAAAATTGCATTTGTGATGAAGGAAGTAGAATGTGCGAGAAATGTTCTATAGCTTAATACTAACAGCACTTTTAGGCCTATCTCATGGGCACAGATGTACACAGGCCCTCGTCGACGGTGCAGCTTCGTCATAAAGAGTATCCACCCCTATCGTAACCGGAGTTCCTGCGATCTCGCGCCCTCGAACGAGGAGGTTTCTTTTAATTAAACTGCCCCCACCTTTCCGTCTAGTTATCCCGCCTTTTCCGGCAAAAACGGGATTCTCGAGAGACATAACAACCGGCAGGCACGCGTTATCAGTGCTCACCAGCGATCCAAGCATTTCTCCCCAGCCAGTTTCCATCCCTTCTGACGCAGATCCGACTCTGGCTTTGTTAAAACCCACTCCCGGGCTATTAACAATGACATATCCTATTTTTAGGATGTAATAACGTAGTATCGTAATACGTTTGAAAATAATGGAGAACGAAAGAGGAATTAAGTTTAAGAGTTTTAAGATTTTTTTTGTAAATGTCGCAAGTTCGATCAATTGTAGCCTTTTACCGCAATATTTTAGCAATGCGATATTTTTGTAATTGATCATATAAATGCACCGAAATTTGTAGAAGATCCTAGCTCTTCATTTGTTTCTACAGAAAAAAAAGAGTATCAAATCAACAATTCATTGTTTCATATATAAGCAAGAATATAAAATCTCCTTGGAAGTATTTATAATCTCAAAGAGACATAATTTGCTAACATAAAGAAATTTTGTTTCTTCATGTAAGCAAATTATGTCTGATCAATTGATTATCAAATTCTTCCAAGAAGATTTTATATTCTTGCTTATATATGAAACAATAAATTGTTGATTTGATAGTCATTTTTTTCTGTGTAAGAAGGTGATATATTTTTAACAATAATCATATTGCATATTTAACTAGCGCCTATCGATCCATCTTCATCTGTTACGCGAAGACATAAGCGAAGCTGTGACTCACGTTTCTCGACGGAAATAAAAGGGATCAAACGCGAGACGGTATAGATGAGGACAAAGTTACGAAGCTGGGTGTCATGCTGCACGCTCATAATCCCAAGCAACGTTTCATCGCACCTTCATACCTTTGCTCTCACTTTCTTCTTTCCCTCTCCTAAGCGAAATTACTTATAATATCTGTCAACGGACCGACATGGCCGATGGCGCCGTTACCATCGTGCTGCAGCAATCCCTTGGAGAAATGCTCTCTTTATTATCTATCAGAAGCAATCTACCGAACACTTTCCTCTTTGCTTCTTTTTCCTTTCGTTTCCCGTTTGTCTTCTCCCCTGTTTTCGCCTCGGGCTTAAAATCCAAGGCTAATTCCAGAGAGCGAGTGTTGCTTACCTTCATTACAATTCGTCGAAACTATGATTGGTAAACGATTTCTTCAAAATGGCTTTCTGTACGCGGAACAATTGATTCGATACGACTACCTTTTTTAGATCGAAGTGGGTAGATGATCTTACACGTAGTTGCAATATTTTTAATTGTAAATTATTTAATTTTTCATGTAGTATCATTATTATATTATAATAATATTATTATTCTTTAATTCGTCAAATATTTTATTTTATTTAATAATTTATGTTATAATTAGTGAAACACAGAGTTTGATTTATTTACATTAATGTTATAAATGCAATTTAGTGACCGCATCGCGTCGCGATGCAATTTTAAGCCAGTTTCACGACGAGTATGTAGAGGTTGCGGCATTAAACGCGATTGGTTCCAGCTGCAGCAAATCTTCCCGCGCTATAATACGTCCGATCGACAAAGAAATCGGACCACATCGGATCGCTCGGCGTGCGGCTCGGAGTTGACGGCTTTTCAGGTTCACTAGGAATGCCTTGAACGTCCCGGCGTATAAACCGGCCGGCTAATTTAGACCGACTGTCCCGTGAAATTACCGGGGCTCGCGGGTAATGAGAGGGTGAATGGTGAGGGATAGGCCAACCCTTGGACAGTGGCCGGCTAATCACGGTCGCTCGTTAGCGAATTGAATGCGCCGCCAGTCGTATCGGCGGGTAGAAAGTCAAAGAGAGTTCTTTTCTGCTTTAAAAAGAACCTTGGCCATTGCCGTGGTCGTCTCTCAAAACTCGGCACGTTCGCAACCGCCATCACGGTAGCGAATCTCCTAGGAAACAGTCTGAAATTGTCTTATTTCCTAGACTGTTTCCTTGGAGATTCTCGATTGACATCTGTATTGTAACAATAATGATGACACGTCTCAATACACAGCCGTTCATACTTTATATAATTCTTTGAATTCTTGAACGTTACTTTGCATGGCAAATATAATTAACAGAAGATGAAACTAACGTGCTGTTTAACGAACGTATAAAAGTTTGAGCTTTTTATAATTGAAATTATTAAACGTAGAGATGTATAATAAATATTATATTATCCGAGAAATAGTGAGAAATACATTTAAATAGTTATGTTTCCTCTCGTCTAATAGCATATTGTTTCTCGCTAATCGAAAATTTGAGCGAGTCCCACGGTAAATACCGTGGGATTTACGGAGGAATTGTACAATGCATCGATTGTCGCTAACTTAATGGACACCCTATATTTGCTCATTAACGAACCCTCTGTCGCGAATCCGGAGCGCTTCCACCAACACGAAGGCAACGCTGACAGACGAGAAGGATGCTGAGAAGAATAAGGAGAAGAAGGTGAATCCAGACGGTGGATGGAGATGGGAAGTAGAAAAGGAAGAAGAAGAAAGACGGGTCCCTCGTTACAACTTCTGCGAGGAGAGAAGCAATACGTCCAGCTTTCCAGCGACACAAATTACGTTTTCGAAACTAGCAAGCAGTCGTAAAATATCGCTCGCGGCGTTTTAAATCGCTCTAATAAGAAGACGAGTTGCGGCTAATTAATCGCGCGCGACTATTACTGATTATAAATCGTTTTCTACAATCGACGTAATCGATTGATAATTAAGTTTGCCACGTTTAAAGCTTCCTTCGCCGACATATCCATTGCTAACTGATTCCTTGAAGACAATAAACGTTCATTGTTGTATTATCGTTACCATTCAGCAATAAAATTAAATTCTAGATTTCTGTCTGCCGTAGTTTCTTCGGCGATTTTGTGGACAAGTTTTCGACGCCGTAAACATCATTCTTTTTGCTACTGTGATCATGACGAATGAAACGGCGGTGCTATTGCAAAAAGGGAAAGAAAAATTTGATTCGATTTCTTATCAACAAAATCTTTTGTCGATTTTGTTGTTTTCATTTTATTTCTTCTTTTCTTCTTCTCATCGACAGTTACGTGAATATTCATTACATCTTATGCAAAGCATTTCGAAGGAAATATAAAAGCGAATTCAAGGATCATCCGAATAAACGCATTCACTTTCGGTTTGATTTTCATTGATCTATTTTCTAATCAAATAAGTTTTTTCTCCGCTATCGATTTGCTGTAGTTCCTCTGTGGTAGCGTATTGGTATTTAATTAACAAGGAATCAAATAGTGGTGCTTCTTGAATTTCGCAAAGCAATTAATTGGCAGAAGAAAAGAGAAGGACAAGGTATTCTAAACTTTTTTGAAGAACTTGCTAAAAGGTGTTTCAGATACCTACATAAAATATACATTTAATATAAGAGATAAATATATGTTTAATATGACTAAAATTGCATGTGAATTCGATTCTTAACACGTCGCATTTCTAGTCTATAAAAGAAGCAAACATGTTAGAAAAAAAGAGAAAACCCTGCCACGAAAGCTCGATCTCGTTGCGACAGTTTGGAATTGATACAAAAGAGATTCTAGCCAGCTCCTCCTCGCGCTTTTCTTGTTTTCGCGTGGGGTGAAACAGTAACGTTTAAAGCGCCGGGCGACCTCCTCCGCTGGGAGGGATGGACGAGGACCTCGCCAAATATTTGGTTAGTCTTTGATGGGCTTCGAGAAAGGACAAGGAAGGTACCAGCAGCATGACGCGAGAGGAGGATCCGCGCAGAAGAAACGAAAAGGTAAGGAATGGAAAGGAGGGGAAGAAGATCCGAAAAGAGGGATGAGGGAAGAGGATAGAGGAGATGGAGGCGCGTGCTAAGGTCCACGAACGGAGCGGCGGATGAGCCGTAAGAGCCGGAGAATGCCGGGCATTTTTATTGGTTCCAGCTTTGGCTCTCCTTGAAACTCGGGAAGCCGATCAGCCGGACAGAAGGATCGTCGAATCTGATCTCATATGTGCCTATACTATTCGCTTCTCCCCCAATACGGTCTGCGCAAAGGTAAAGGAAGATTTTGGGATGTATACGCTTATCGACGATCGTTGCGTAGAATTTGAACACTTAAAGTAATTGAATCTTTATGTGACGATATATACATAAATGATTCCAATATATTGTATATAGATTGTAAGAAAGTTTATTAGACGTAATTTCTCGTTTGATGAAATCCGATCATAATGTAAATGCATATTTTTTAAATATATTTATATATATAATATTTTTGTTATATTAATGTACTTTTATTTATTATATTGAACTTTCAAAACTATATTTAATATCAGTAAAGTCAAGTTGCGCGGTTTCAGAACGTAGGATGGATTGCACTGGAACTTTTACAATCAAGTTCCGACTGACCACTGGGGGTATGGGAAAACTTCATTCGCGATACACATTTTCGCGATGTTCATTCGCGATGGCGAAGCATCGTGGACGCGATTCTGTAAAAATACACGGTTTTACCTCGGAGGTATATCACCCCGCTGCCTATATTCCCACCGCTCGCTATCCCCCGCTGTACAATAACATCCCGCTCTTTCCGCTTTTGTATTTTGTAAGTCAATTCGAAACATGAATCGTATAATAATTCAACGGAGCTAAGGAAAACACGACGGATATTATTCGTCCCACCTAGTCCGCCCCTCGAACGGACTCCATATTTATGGGAACGCGGGGGTAGTTTGCGGTACGGTGGATCTTCGCATTTCCGTGCGTACGTTTTATCGCTTTTAAAACACGGTCGTGGTTATTTTCACTGTAAACGTACCGGAGATCGGAGGGGGAAGTCCAAGATTCAGAAATAAACATCGATCTACATAGTGGATATTTGAAATGTGGTTGGGTCTGCAAAGAAAAAGCTCGAGGTAGCCCTATGCCTCAGTTGTAATTGAATGAAATAAAATAAGTAAGCAAAAGAAGTGAACAAGTTACCTGAATTAATAAACTTTCAATTTCATTGAGACAGTTTTCAAAATAGTGTTAAATAATCTTAAATAAATACGATGCTTCAAGAAGATGTAAAACGAGGGAGAACTGTTGGTAAATGCCTCATACTCTCTTGATCTTTTGCCTAAAATTTTACCGGGTAGGCATGGAATAATGTATGTAGTTCGCCATAGAAGAGCGAACTAGTTGCAATTCCAATGAGAAAACTGAGTGCTATGTGAGCTTCGTATCTCGACGGATTTCTGTCTTCTCGCCTCTCATACATATTGTGATTACTTCTCAGGGAAGAGGAGAAAACGCGAGGAGAGGAAGCACATATACGCTCACATTTACCGAAGAACGGTATAACGAAGATGCATGTTTCTCTACAAACATGGCTATAAAGGTGTAAGGGAAAAGAATTTGTAATTTAGGAAATATATCTTTGCGTAGAAAAATTGTGGCGTGCGGGAGATTTCTAAATGCCAAGCAGACATATGTTGCGCCGTTTCTCTAATAATATTGCTCGCGTATAATCTTTAATCTTTAGCAAAACGAAAGTTTTGAGAAAATGAATAGTCGTTTCAACCGGCGCGAGATTAAAGTAGACTCGAAAAAGCGCGGGCTCGCGCGGTGATCGATCGGTGACGATAACGAATCGTTTCGTACGTACAGCAACAACGATCTTATCGATGAAGTTTCCATTTCCGTTTGCTCTCCCGTTCTCCTGCGGTAGTCCGTCCGTCCGTCCGTCCGTTTGAGCTTTCCCTATTCACATTTTCTCTTTTCTTTCCCTCTCTATCCTATTTTCGTGGCCCTTTCCCGCATTCGTCCGCTTCCTTCCCGCTCGATATCCGGACTGATGCTAAATAGCAGAAACATAATTCCGTGAGTGCGAGGAAATTGCTTTATCGCGCGGAATAATGGTCCGTATTCACGTGTAGCCCTCGTAAGTCTCTTCCCCGATACTTGCACTTTTCGGAGATTGCACGTGGCCGGACCGCCGAACCGCCCACGCATCCTCTTTGCATCGTTCGTCGCATGAATGCGCTGCTCAATGTAGAACTATACTATGGCAATGCATCGGAAAGGAGGGTACGCTGAATGGTCACGAATCGAACGTGACAGCTCCACCGCACGCGCTACATCGGCTACGTTCTGACAAATGCAGAAAATCAATACCTTGGCCATAACGTACCACTCTATCTGTAGTTGCGAATTTCGAATATTAAATACATGTTTAAATTCTAAATATTATACCAATGTAGAATTTTTACTGAAAAATTAACATTTATGATTATGTACAGTTTCATAATTATATAAGAGATATTTTTAAATATATACAATAATTTGCGACGCGAAACAATCAAAAATCAGAAATCATTATACGTATCTTTGTCTATTTGGAATTGATATTTAATTAGGAACAAATTTTAAAACAGAAAGCACCAAATTATAAATGATATCGTATCTATCTATCGTATCATATTTTAGTTTTTAATTAAAACATTACAAACGAACTATCAAAGATGATAGCATCGAAAACATAAGAAAGAAACTTAATTGTTTAATTATTAATCACCTATATAACATAAGTGGAGACATAAATTCATAAACACGGAAGTTCAAAACTGAATTTAAATATTAATTCAAGTATCATTATTTAATTTTCATATAAATATTTGAACAGTTTTCTCACAGGTTACCAGTAATAATACATTGGCTTATATGCCATATAAGTCATATGACATATTTTATCCGGCTATTTTGCGCCGAAAGATACGTACCTGCAGACAATTTCTTTTGCGCTTGGGCCCGCGGCGAGAAAAATTGTTAAGAGAAATTTTCCTGACTTTAAGTGACGTTGATGTACGAGCGTAACCAAGAGAACGCCTGCAAGAATGTCAGATTCCTTTATTCCTTACGAAAAGCACAGAAACCAACACTCCAACCGGATAGCGCGTTTACGCAATTAAAAAGTATGAATTATTAAGTCGCGCGTAATTATGATATAAAGTTGAGCAAAAGACTCAGAATGAATAAAATTTTGTGAAATTTTCGAGAAACGAATCACGAGAGAGAGAGAGAGAGAGAAAGACTGCCAATATATAATTAAACGTTCGTAATTTTATAAGTTCCTAGTTTGTTCATAATGATATATAAGATAACAATGAAATATAAATTGCAAGATTCTGTAACAGACATCCTGGCGAGTTAGTCGAATATGGCAATTATTTCTTCTTTAATCGTACACTAATTATCTCAAAATCAATCGGAGTAGTTGCCCGTTTCATACGGTGGCCAACAGCCTGTAATTCGATCTATACGTCGAGCCGCGGCGGGTAATTAAAAGCATTGTCAGAGCGGAATACGCGGACAAAGGAACCAGATATGCTGAAGGAAAGGAAGCGTTTAAGTTCAATCGGGGTAATTACTGGCCGCTGAAATCTTAATGAAACGCGACTTACATTGAGGAATGCATTAATCGCGACGTGCCATGACAAAATTGTAAGAATCGAGATAATTATTGACTCACTATGACGAATTATATAATATAACAATTATAATCTACATTGAGAGAAATGTTTTGTGAAATTAACCAAAGTTTGGTTGATTAGTGATCAAATGAATTTTATAGTGATAGTTACTAAATATATAGTTGTTTTGATCAAACAATTTGTAGTCTTAACCAAATAATTATTTTCATACAACAAATTACAAACAGTTTTTGGTTTTTTTGTTAAACGTAACAAAGCTTTTGGTACCAGTAACTATAAAATTCATTTGATCACTATACTACCAAACGATTTCTCTCAGTGTATTATGTATGAATATGACATTGCTCTGCTTCAATTCAATTCAAATTACAATTCAATTTATTATTCTTTTATTTAATTTCTAATAAATATTCAGCATCCAGTAAATAGAAAATACTCTAAATTTACAATCATGTTACTCTCAAGGGATTTGACGACGGCGGTTCCGTCGTCGAATGTGAATCGGACTCGCGTGAACGCGCGACTTTTTATTCGCAGGGGGATGAAAGTCGTGTCGTACGCGGGGCGGCGAGTGCTTGTCGACGGTTCTCTCTGAAAGGAGCGTAGCGGGGGTGTTGGCAAATACGTAGGACGCATTCAGATCAGCGTCGGCCGAGGGCCGAAGGGGATCCACCAAACGGGAACGACGACGGAAAAGTAGAAAAGGTTTTTCGGAGCGCGTCAGCAAGAGACATCACAGGCAAGAGGCCGCGCCATTTCCTCCAGTCGAATACAAATCAAATACGTGCGAATGTATCGTGTGTTGTTGCTTTGTACTTCGCGAAGATCAATGTGAGAGGGACGAAACTTCGTTTCGACAAAGTGAAACCTCTTCACCGCTTGTACGTCCCGTACAAATAATTAATGGATTCGTTCAACTTCAAATAGTTGTCTTTCTTTCTCTCGATATAACTTAATCCGTATGCATAAGCGATGTAAAATTACACATTTCTGTTAATTTTCTTATAATTTTCATTCATAAATAAAATCATTAATAAAGTTTTTTGTCGATTATCGTATTTCTTGCTCATAATTTAATACAATTTTCGTAAGTCAATTATTAAAATTTTCTAATTACCTATTGCACACTGAAAGAAGTAACTTTTATTATGTTTGTATTTTGGATAATATTATATCTAAGTCTATACTTGATATACTTTTATGTTCTTGAAATACGAGGAGTCAAACGTTATAAATGTAACGACCTCGGAAGATTCTCGGAGAGCGGCCGGGAAACTAGAATAAATATTGATACACGTCAAAGGGAACGTCGCGTGTAAATGACATTCCGGGAGGATCGCAAAATGCAGCACGGCGTAATACGCGAGACGGAAAATAGCGGCA
Organism: Solenopsis fugax; assembly: GCA_003595255.1. Taxonomy (NCBI): domain Eukaryota; kingdom Metazoa; phylum Arthropoda; class Insecta; order Hymenoptera; family Formicidae; genus Solenopsis; species Solenopsis fugax. The sequence goes on along the minus strand of QKQZ01044330.1, from coordinate 41,764 downwards.
ATACTCTTGAGTGCCTCGGATGGTGGCCTGGGGGACCTAGGGACCGCGGGATAAGGATTTGCTTTCGAAAAGGGAGAGAGAGACACTCTCGTGCGAATGCTAGATACGAGAATGCATATGCAGGAAACATAGTCGATTTTAGGTACGTGTACAGAAGGCGCTTGCCAGGGCACTCGATAAGAGTAATCGAAATAGAAAATTTGATACAACGAAACAAGAAAGAAGAATTTTAATTGTCCCTTTTTACCATACAAATACGAGAAGCTTCTTGTGTTTTAAATAATGAAATGTAGCTTATGTATATTAAGAATTTAATATGAGGCTTACAAAATTAAAGAAAGTGTTAAACTAAATATTGAATAATAAATGAAAGACTGCCACTTAATTTTCATAATGCAAAAGTATAAAATATTAGAATATTTGAAATATGTATATATCAATCTTACTTTAAGAATTATAGATAGAAAATAAAATTATGTTAATGTTGAACAAACTATTTTATTAGCTAACTAAATATTAATCTTTTGAGAACTCACATGGTAATTGAAAATAAAAATTATTAGTACAAGTATACTGAAAAAAATAATTTTTAAGTTTAAAGTATACTATTATAATATAAGATGTTTATACTCATATAAAGGGGTACTGATTTCCAAATTTATATAAAAGTTATATAGTGTAAATTTATATAGTGCAGTTTATTAGAAGAACTTCAGAAGAAAGGAATTACTCGTAGGTTAAAACGATCATGGTCGCTTATCGAACTTGAAATCATCAGGCCGAGGGTACCGGGATCGCCTCGACACACTGCTGGTCTTCGAGGGTCCCATAGTCCATCCCCTTCTTAGATCAATAATACTATTCCCGTGGCAGCGCATGCGTCCCGCGACGTCTCCCGTTACAACCCCCATACGCGAGCTGGTTTCCACCCCCGTTGAGCCGCGTTCAGAACGTCGCGTACCCCTCCATGCAACATTCATAGCGCCATAAATATTATACGCGCGAAATAATAACCTGTGCATTTATTATGAGGGGAATGGCTCCTTCCAAAGGTCGACGTATAAATAAAAAATGCGCGAATATCTTGATAAATATGCATGTAAACTGTTACGCAAATCAATCAACGAACAGTGAAGGGTCGTGAAAAAAAAGATGGATCGGTACGTGTAATTTGTCTAGTAATCGATCAATGAGAAAATTAGCGATATGTAAATAAAGAATGTACTGTTGTGTTAAGAAATTATACACTTCTCACTGAGAGACACGTAACAATTGCTTTAAAAATGTTTTATTATTGATTTATCATTATTTATATTTTAAATTATTCAAAATTTATAGAAATATTCAAAGTTTCTTTTAATCCTTCTTATTGACATATACTCAAACTAACAAACGTAAGTTATCAAATATTCAAACATATTATACGTAGGTATAGTATTTTTACATATATTTACATATTTTGCGTGTAATAAATACAATCTTCACTATATACATGACAACTGATCTTTATTCACATTGCATAGACAAATAGTACGTGATGATAAGCAGGCGACCTTGATACACGGTTCACTAGCTATACCATGAAAATACACGCCTGTTACGAAACTATATCTAGCTGAGCTAGGCTCACAAACAGCGTAAACAGCGACGCGAGAAATCTCGACTTGAAATTCCGGTTTTCTTACGATACAGACGACAGTTAACGTTCGACAGTCATAGATTCGAGTGAAAAGATCGCGCATAACGAGGCAACTATCATAAAAGACAAGTTCATAAGTTTATGAAAAGACTTCAAACTGAAGTATGAAACATGTTACTCCGTCCCGGAAAATGATTTATTATTTTTCCTCGTTATCGTCGTGATAACGTCACGTTTAGCTTATCGGTCGTCATAGCACTTTGAAAGTTTGTTCACATTTTAAAATGTAAAATTGCTGAAAGAAGTCTAAACGGTGTGACAGTGCAATTGCATTAAGAAAAGAAAATTGTGGCGCAAATCAACGTCCATTAGAAATTCTCGAGATTATGAGCGAAATCGCGTGCCTGTGATAAATCGTGTGGCGCGCGCAACAGAAGTTACGGAGGACAACTGTGTATCTTGGCATTGGCTTTATCGTCGCTTTATCTCGACGCTTTTCAGTTGGAACTGTCAGTGGCGGAGCCGCTTAGGTTACATACGAAGCAAATATATAGCCAATTTGTTGCACGCCATAGAGTCTCGTAGCGAAAGTGATTAAAAATCTCATTGAGACTTCTTTCATCATGTCTAAGCGATTGACGAAATCTCTGCTAACTAAAGAAACCAGAGATTACTTTTTAAGGTAACGTTCACTCTCATTATAGATGAATTGACTTAAAAATATTCCACACGTATAAAATAAAATTAAAATCGATATTTCCTCAATTAAAAGGCTTATTGTTCTCTTTTTGTAATTCTCTAATTTCCAATATATTATGTGAATCATTGATCATGATTGATATATCCGTTCCTTTTTTTTTGAGAGAGTAATACACTCGATATTTTTACACTTGTGTATAAGAGTGTAATTAATGGCAAATGAACTACTTTTTAAGCACGCACTTCTGGGGCCCAGTATTCAACTGGATGATACCTATAGCGGCTATATCCGACACGCGAAAGCATCCGAAAATCATTAGCGGCAGAATGACTTTAGGTGAGTTCGATATAGCTTTAGCCGGTAGACCTTTCGAAGAATTCATTCGCCGTCTCTTAATAATCGCGACAGAGCGAGTTGATGCGCGACGAACAGTGAGGGGGGAAGGGGACGAGACTCGAGAGGGACCCATAAAATAATTGCTGCTCGAGCGCAGCAAATAACCGTTTATTTCTTAATGAGCGGCACGTTGCGAATGTCTGGGGTGCATACCGACCTAAAACGAGTCTGCAAGTAAAATGTTACAGTAAAATGTTATAGGTTTAATCACGTTTAATCTCTCAAACGCGGCCGCGCTACTCCACAGAGTTTCCTCTGAGTCTTGTAAATATGTCTTAGAGAAATAATCACGAAAAAGCCATTCTAAAATCATTTCCCGATAATAATGAAATGGTAAATCATGCGGCAGTTAATTTAGCATGTCAATTATTAATGATTACACGTCAGTTTTCTACTTGAATTAATTTTTATTCTGATTTGTTAGCCTTGACCCTGTACTCCCTGGTATTCATGCGGTTTGCTTGGAAAGTACAACCGCGAAATTTGTTGCTGTTCGCATGCCACATCACAAACACCGGGGCCCAACTCACGCAAGGTTACAGATTCCTCGATTATCACTACGGTCGGCAGAAAGAGCCCGAACTGAGCAAGTAACGCGAGCAGCCAGCAATCACGCGAGTAATGCGTTACAACGATATGCCTACTTGCAAATGTATAAAATGCGAAACACTAGTAAAATCCATTTCTTTATTACCGCTATTGACTTTTGCTATAAAATAATCGTAACAAAATAATAATGCGATGCGGATAGCGAGATGTTTGCTTCTTATTCCGGCGAAACGTGATAAATTATACGTAAATTTAATATGCGCATAAAATGCGAAAAATAATTCGGTATAACTGCAAAGAAAATTTCTTCCAGTTTTTTCACTCCCATTACCGCGTATAAAAATATGCATGTGCAAATATAAAATATATACATATGTTCTTTCCATTATCGGAGTATGTTATCAACCAGTAACGCTCTGATACTCACGGCAAACTTCATCGTTGCTCAACAGATTTATTGCAACAATCTAAGATGCAAACAATAGTAGCGCGCGGCGTTAGATTTAACCGCGGTAATTATTATAAAAGCGTACGCGTGAGCGTGTAATATATTATAATAATTGCTAATATATTGGAAAGCCAGAGCCCGAGGGTCTGGCGTAATGTACCCTGGCGCAACACTGTTAACACTGTGTACACCCGACCGATTCCGCTTATTAAGTTATTCCGTTACTATTCTTCTAGTAATTGTGGCTAACGCGCAGTATTTATGATTCAGCGATCGCGTGTTACAAGACGCTAAAGCTGCACGCTCCGAGATATGTAACATCTTTGTAAAGTATCTTCTCAATCGCGATTAAAATGATAACATTCCGCAGTTTTCCTGATATGAGACACTTGATATTTACGATTACGACTGTTTGAACGACGCTATTTGTTCACATCATTTACCATATACTATTCGTTCCTTTCATTCATGAAGAATTTTGAAATTAATCCGATTTTAGCGAAGATTTAAATATCATTTTTCCCCACTTTCAAATATGTAATTTGTTGTATTTTACAGTCATGCAAGCTTGTTTCTTTCGAACAATTTTATCAAATATCCAAAAGAATGAATAAAAGGATTATTTCTTCTCTTCTCTCATTCCCTTCCAACCTCGTCCCTCTTTTCCATCTTACGTGTCGTTCTCTTCTTCGTCCCTCGTTACTTTTCCGTATCTAAAGGGCACAAGTTTATTCGACTCGGCTCCAATTCGGCAGTACGAACGAATGTATAAGGAGAGCAATAATTTCCTGGGGTAGCCTCTCGCGCGCGATACAGGGGCGCGGGCACGGGCATGGCGGGGCACTCGATCGTGCTAGGGTCATTTTATGGGATCTGGCACGGATCAGACGCACGAATCTATCCTCGGTATTTTCCGAATGCTAAGCCGCGCTGTCCTCCTCACCCCCGACGTTTCTCCCTTCGCCTCTCGCTCTCCTTCCGTATCTCCAGTCCTGTCCAGGGATATAAAACCCACCCCCGACTAGCTGAATAAATATATATGGCCTTATTAGCCCCTTGTACTTGGCGTCGATCATGCGGCACGCCCCGCTGGCGCTCCTTTGCCGCTCGTTGATGAAAATGTTTCAAATGACGTCATCTAACAGTGTTCTTGCAACACTCTTAAAAAGTTATTTATTGAAAGTAAGCTTTCAGAAAGTGAATTAATTCTTATTTTCAAATTAAATGTGAAATATTTATTATAAACACATAGCACCCTGTATAAAACTGTAGTTGTGCGAGGCATCTAAATTTGTCCGCATTATCCATTTCCGCTAGTCACGAATCAGAATAATCGCTCTCTACACTCCGTCCCCGATAAGACAAATCCGGTGTTTTCCATTCACGTCCTTCGGTCCTGCGGGTTTTGTCATGCCCGCGCGGAGACAATCGCAGAATCGTACGAGGAGGGACGTGGAGGAGACGAGAGGAGTGACAGGGAGAGTCCTTCGGGACTGATTTCACAAACAAATGCCGCCGATTGAATCCTGGCATGTTGCAAGATGGATCGCTCTCTTTGAATCACAGATTACCGGCCGCCTCTGCGCCTTCCATCTCGCCTCGCGTCGTATCGTTCCTTCGTACCGCCGCCGTACGACGACGTACATCGTCCTCTCCTCTGCTTCGCCCTTCCTGTGTGTTGGACCACTTCGTCCTTCGCGGAGGCGCTTCCACCTCCGTGGTTCCCTTCCAGCGGGCAACTCGGCAATTTGCCACATGCCTACGCAGCTGCGACCCTCTCTCTTTCTCTTCTTCACCCTGTCGTTACTGGCATCTCGAATCTTATGTCAACGACGACCAAGTCGATCGAAATCGTAAAATGTCGCGGAATTGACGGATCAATAAAACACCCGTGTTAATTGGATGTTGAGTTCATTGGATGAAAGAGCCGTATTAAAGTAATTGTACTTGGTACGATTAAACAGATTGATATAATACATATTACATGTACACTGAAAAAAAAAGACTGGTTATAACTACTAAATGTATAGTGAAATAGTATCAATTAAATATTTTGTCAATGTAACCAAAAATAATTTTACTTTTCTAAATATTTAGTAACTTATACCAGATTTGATAATACTTACTAAACATTTAGAAAAATAAAATTATTTTTGGTTATATTGACAAAATATTTAATTGATACTATTTCACTATACATTTGATAGCTATAGCCAGACTTTTTTTTCAGTGTATCACATATTGTACAATGTATCAGAGTTATGCAAAATAATGTATAATAAATTTTAATAGTTTGTAAAAGCAAATGAATAAATAACGATTGATGGTATTGAACAGTGTTATAAATAGCGAATGTAGACATATTGGGAAGAAAAGCGGAGCGTCACTAATACAATCGAAATCGCGCGAAGGACGGCGCGGCGCCTTGGAAACGTCAGGCGTAATCGAAGAACGTTTCCGTCGACGGGATCGAAATAATTCGATGAGGAGGAAAAAGGGCGCCGCCGCAAGCGAAATGAACTGTAAAGCGGAATGCTCGGATTGTAAGGCCGCCCCCGCGAAGTTGCATGAACTGCGACCAGCGAAAAAAAGGAAAAGCGAGAGACAGAGAGAGAGAGAGAGAGAGAATCGAGGGGAACGACCCTTCTCCCAAAACTTTTCGATGCTGGGACGATCTTTAAATTAAGTGCGTCAGCTTATGACGCCTGTGTAAAGTCTTGCAGGGTGGATTTTTGATTCGCGTGCACGAATTGAGCGGGAAGACTCCTGAAATGCGTAGCGAATTGCGCGTCGCCGGCGGGGACCCCGAGGGTGAAATGAATCAAGCACACCCTCGCCATGCAGGACATACATTAGGCTGACACTGGACTTACCATTCGGAATGCTGACGATTTCTTATGTCAGGGATGAAAAGAAATAAGAGTGTTTCCATAGAAAATCGAGGAAATATTTTGTAAAAACGAACAGAATCGTTTTAACGCTAGTCGTTATCATTTTAGGTATATCTGATATATTTTTATTATATGTATATGTGACAACAATTCGACACAAATATATGCGATATTTTATATTTAGGAAAAGAAAAATGGCCTTTTCCTTGAATAATTTCAATGTTTTTAAATTTAATAGATAATTTTACAATAAATGTTATTTTTACAAATTTTGTTATTTTGACCGAAACTGCAGAATGGAAAGCTTCCCTTCTATGAGTCTTCTAAAAATATAACTCTGAATCGTCTAAGCGGAATATTATTGTAGTTATCAAATGTTAATAAAATATAAATATTAGCCGTTGTCAAAACAATGAAAAATAGACATTTCGAGATCTCTCGAACGTGGCTATATAAAAAAAGATTACCGAAAAATGCTGCAAAATTTAACGCACCAACTGCGAGATGTATACACTCCTGGTGGATTCATAAAAATGTACTTTAGTCACCCCTGTAAAATAACATGAGAGTCAGGGGGCGCGTAAGCGTATCATAAGAACGTGAAACGCGTGGCGTTAAAAAATCATGAGTGTACTATCTTGTGCGTCATTTCCCCGAAGTTACATAAATATAATATATAAATTCGCAAATTCTCATCTTCGAAGGGTGTCACAATTCGTCAGGAGATACAAGTAATTTCGCAGAATACACGTATTACGTAACTCGGTAAATACGTAATCTTGGTAATTCAACGGAAGTTGCAAGTGATTTCGAGAAGTAGAAACGAATGCTTGTCCATTTCCCTCGGATGAGTTTACGACGAATATAAGAAACGAAGATTCACGAGGAATGACGAACGTAAGAGTGCGAAAGGTAATGGAGTTGGACTGACTGGTCGGCGCACTACGGGATGTTTTCGTTCGAGGGGGTGGGTCAACGTGGATGGCAACATAATCCCCGATCGAGGAGCCTGGCACATGGGAACATGGGGGACATCTTATCTTCATATTACACACCCGTCGTGGTTCTCAACCTAAATTGTCAGCAATGTGTTCCCACAGATATCCTAAAGTCGATAGGTACAAATTATATGACTTAATAATGGTAACATAGATATTTCACATTTAGTGTCCTTTTAAAAATATGCAAAAAAGTATATAAAGCGTAAAAATGTTTACTTTTCGTTACTCCAAGCCCATTGATGTCGAGACAAACGTATTGCTGAGTTTATTGAAATACATTTTATTGAAAATAATAAATTAGGGAGCCAAAGAAATAAATTAAAAATATAATGTTCAATGCCAATTAAGAGCCAAACACAAGGTCTTCGCGTGTGAATCCATGTATTATTCCGAAATTTACAAACGTTTCGGTCCCTAGGATTTGGATCTCAGTGTAATATAACCGGTCAAAAAGTTGTTAACAAATTGAGTATCGCATTACATACAATTAGTCGAAAGTGTTCATTATCTCGCTAGTTGATCGTAGAGTGTCATGGATTGTTAACTGAAATGGATGAGCATTCTGTGAAGGGAGGACGACCAATTAGCGAGATAATGAACACTTTCGACTAATTGTATGTAATGCGATACTCAATTTGTTAACAACTTTTTGACCGGTTATATTACACTGAGGTCCAAATCCTAGGGATCGAAACGTTTGTAAATTTCGAGGAATAATACATGGATTCACACGCGAAGATCTTGTGTTTGGCTCTTAATTAGCATTGAACATTACATTTTATTGAATTCTTTAAAGAAGAAAATTCTAGCTTCACTTCGCGGAAATTCCACGCAAAAATATTCATTTTATGTTCTCATTTCCAATATTGCACAGTAGATTCCTCGCAATTTCTCCGCCAGTGTCAAATACATTCTATCACGCAAAATCGATTAATCTCATAAGATTAATAAACGTCACATCGACTCTACGATTGAATCGATCGATGCCGTATAACGCGCACTTGGATTACGTTACTTTAAAAGTTCGCAGAAGGCAGTAAACAACTTCTGCCTCGTACTGCGCGAGAATCACACGTGCTACCGTACGTATACGGAAGTAGATGGACGCGCGTGCACGTACACTCGAATACATGTACAAACTCGCATATAGAACGATTTCAGCGACTGAGGATGGTTTATGACCCGTAACCTTTCTACCCCTCTCCCTCCCCCTTGCAACCCCTACCTTCTCAGATCTCCGCCCGCTCTATCCCGCGCAACGTGACTCCATCCCTCTGTAAACTCGATCCAATATATTAGGGTTAGCTTCAGCGGGAAGAAGCTATCGACGCCGACCTACCGAATCGCCGTCTTTGCCATTTCTGCCCGTCGAACTTTCAGACTCGATAGTTTGGATCTTGATAATCGATAGAAAAACTAACAGATCGCGGAAAAAGTAATCAGCTCTGAAAGAAACGTGCATATCGTCGGAGATTGTATCCTTCAATTAATTTACTGTATTTTATGATTCTCTGACAAGATATGCTGAGCAGAATTTTAAATGTGATCCGATAAAAATTAGGTTTCATGCAAGTTCTGAGCTAGTTTGCTTGCAGAAAATTATTTAACATAGCAGTAATTTTGTTAAAGAAATAAAATAGCGGTCGATAATAATTTTGAAGATAAATTCGAAAAAAAATTTTGTGGAAAGTGAGAAATCCAAAATTTGTATGTAACATGCGAAGTTATGGCGGGAGCCGCGATCACACACAATCTTTTTCTCTTCCATTTCCATTTTCTTCAATATGCAGTGCTCCGACATTCTACCCTTCTTACGATTGGTCGCTACAAGGGACCTCCGGTACGTTCCGCCAGACGCTGGGGTTGGCAACTTTGAAGGATATTTTTTATTCATGTGACGTGTTTGAGGGCGCGGAAAAACACATTCTCCCGATCCAAGCTAGGATCGAACCAGGGGAATCGTACTTCCACCTACGTCTCTCGGCAAGAATCTTCAATTTTAAAATTCTCCCCGAGCCGGGTCTACAGTCTTTCTCGTTCCTTTCGATCAAGATAGACGAGTCAACATAAGACAATTCGAATGAAGTACAAAAGCTGGACAAATTTTAATGCATGCTTGAAAAAAAAAACGATTTTAACATAATTTTCTCTTTTGTCCGTTTAATAATTATGACAAATAATGATAGCAGAATATTATCTCAGTGTGTTTTTCTCAGTGTTTTATCTCAATGTGTTTTTTAAGCGAAAATATCAATTTTGAAAGAACGATCGAGTAATGTTTTTATTTGCTGAGATTTTAGATCGGATAAGCTTGGAAAATCTTGATATAAAGATGAGAAAAATTGAGTCCCGATTTTAGGACACAATATATGTCAATACTATTCTTTCCTATATGGGCGTACGGTAAAAAAAAGCTCTTTTGTTAATTGGTCGCTCAAAACCAAAGGATGGGGAGATTTCTGGGGAACTTGCAAGACGCAGCTCGTCCCGTGGGATATCAAGGAAATTCTACGGATCGGAAGTCTTTCAAATATTTAGCAGCAATATCCAATTTCTCCTCCTGTATCCCCACAATTCTTCATAGTTGATTTGCCGAGGCCATCGTTCGACTAAAGGCTATTATCGATCGCTCGCGTACATCTTTAATTAGAAAGATCATATATCTTTAATTAGAAAGTGTGAAACTCTTGTAAAATGAAACATTGTTCAATGATGAGAAAGTTAATCGCGTCGCGATCAATGGAAATCATTTAAATTTTCCTATTAAACCAGTGTCTTCGTTGAAAAATTAAAAATAGCGTATTTATAATTGAACAAATAAAATTAGATGTTTAACATGAGCTAATGGATAACTTTTAAGAATTCCGGAGTCACATAATAAGTTTTCTCTTTTGTACCCTCATTTCAATCAGGACCTGTCAACACAAGAAAGTTAAGACGTAGTACGCGCGCGAATAACTCTTTGGCAAGTTGCTGGTTTCGCCAACAGATAATTCCAGTGTGCGAGAAAATTGTTGATATCAGCGACACATAGTGGCTCGTCAATTTGGAAATGACAAGGCGGTCGGTTGCGCGGACACCGCCAAATGGAACTTCTAAATGGATAAGATATAAGAGTTAACACTCGAGCGAAAGGAGGAATTAGGTGTCTGATGTATGAGCCACCGTCATCTACCCGTTCACTTCCGATGAAGCATGCGCCCCGTAAATGATGGCGACATTTTCTTCGGATCGTCCTTTTGAAAATGTGATAAATCCAACGGATCGCGAGAATAAAGTGTCGCCATTAAAATGTAGAGTTAAGTGTACAGAAGATAGTATGCGAGAAGACTTTTCGCCTATTATGCGGATTAGCAAATTGTTATCTTCTTCTTGATTCACGCGTGTTTATTCCAAACGTAAAAGTTCCTAAAAATTGATATCACCGACAAATCACATATCGCGAGATCGATAAACCGCGCGACGAGGGACATTCCCTTCTCGCAAAGTTTGCAGATTCGATCTTCGCGACATCGACACGAGCAAACGCACAAGTCAGGGAAGTAGAAGTGGATGGCAGGGTGATGCATGTCCCGTGTACCAAGGGGCGAGGGGATGGCACGGAAAACGTGATCCTGTGACTGATCCGTGAAAGCGTGAAAGGGTTTCCACTCCTTTTTCCACCCCTTTATCCACTCTACGAGAACACGGGGGTGTCGCGAGGCGACGATCAATCACTCCATGCCACAGCAACGACGCACCTCCCTTCCCACCTAACTGACGTGGCCCCCTCAACCGCCACCCACTCCACCACCCCGGTTAGGATATTCACATAAAGGATTTCCACTGATATAGCCAAAACGAATGATGCTCCATTTGGATCAAATGTATGTTTTATACAATATTTTTATATTATGTGTTGTTTGTTATTTAAGTATTTGAAGAAACACGAAAAAATGAGAAAACCTCACCAATATTACATCAATAATATTTTACGTAACCATTAAGGAGGTATTCTAGCTTGAAGGATTTGAAAGGCTACTTTTATAAATTTTTTCCAGAAAACATCTAGAGTAATGGCGTTTTAAATAAGTGTTTGTTACTCCTTTATAAAAATTTAATTTTTAGTCCTTATTAATATGAAATAGAAATATTATTTATAAATGCAGCATGATTTAAAAAATTTTGTTTATACCGTCTTAGGAGTTCCGTCCTTTGTGCTCAATTTAACAATCCTAGGTTTATTTTAATCTACAATTATCGTTAAACAAAATAAACTAAAATAAAAATAAAGAACGAAATTTTGCAAAATTTTTTAAACTTTAACTGTAAAAAACTTTGAAAATATTAAAAAATTTTAATTTTAACCATAGCTACAAATATTACGAATATTTAGCTTGAAGATAGAAGTCGATCAATTCAGTAATTTCTGAGAAAAGCCTGAGATAAGGTTGAAAAACACGGATTTCAGAAAAACGCATTTAGATTTACGAAAGGTTTATATATACATATAGGGGATGGACAAAATAATGTGAATCTAGGGAAAACACTACTTTTTATTAATAAGAAATTAATCTATCACTTGTCTTTAATTTAGATTTTATCTTTGTTGAAATAAAGTCATACAATGTTGGAATTGTAATCAATATATGACGTACTATTCTTTTAGCGGAACATATTTTAAATGATTACGTAAGTGATGTTGAAAAGAAAAAATTTTGTTCTCATACTGTTTTTCAAAATTATTCTTCAAAACTTCAACATTTTTCCTGGCCAGCGTAGTTATCTGACTTAAATATCATCGAGTTATTGTGAGCAGTTTTGTAGGACAGAGTGAAAACAGATTTTCTCTTCCAATATCTCTTATATCCCCTAATAACTCTTAAAAGATATTCTGTGCTAGAAGAATAATACATTGCACTGATTATTTAAACATTGTATGACCTTATTTCAAACATCTGTATGAAACATTGAAATTAAGATGGATCACTCAATAAAATAAATGTTGTATCTGTCAGGTGTTCACATTATTTTGTCTATTTCCTGTATATAAAGCATGAATTATCTTATTCTGTTCTACCAAGCTTATAAAATACTATATATCTTCCTTTTCCTCTTTCGATATTGTTCGAGGATAAAGAACAAGATCAATTTTGATTACAAATAAATTAATAAAGACCTTACGCGTTAGTTCACGAGCATCGTTTGGCCCATATGCCACGTTTTTCAAAACATGAAAACAACGACGAACTGTTCAAATTTCATTAAATTATTTTACAAATTTATTCTTAATAATATAAAGATTGAAAAATTGATTGAAAGAAAATCAATTTTTTTGAACCGTCAAACTAGAAACTCCTGCAATGTGCGCCAAGATATTACACCAAAAATATATTCCCAAAAGGCAATTTTTCTTACTTATCCGTTACGAGTAATGTATTAATTTTTAACAAAATAGAACACGCCTCGAAGAAAGTGTTTGATGCTCACTACAGACTTTTCTTCGGCAAAATATCGACGAGTGCAAAGAAAAGAAGGAAGGAAGGAAGGAAGGAAGGAAGGAAGAACGGTTGGACTGCGAGAAAGAGAAAAAGGGCGGCGAGCGAGTGGCGATTAAGGATCGTAGGGAAGCGAGCACGCACTGGAAATCGTAGGTCAAGATATCCAATGCCGCTTTTACGGGCCGTGTCCGTGTCGGGAGATACTAAAACTAATGTATTCATGAGATAATTATTTCTTGCATTCATTACGGGGCTGTAAAGTTTTTATTGGACTCTGAGCTGGCAAAGCGCGAGGCACCTTTACAAAGTTAGAGACGACTTGCTTTTTCTCGATCGCCTCTTTCTTCTATTTCATGCGGGCCCGTTTACGGCACATTTAAGGACAGTTCTTAGCCCCGGATCGTGCTGATAACCTCCGAAACTCAAACAAGCTAGCGATATCAGGAATGCTAAAAGCATTCTTCAGTAATGTTTAACGGCCCGGGCAATATTTCGACGACCGCATCCGCACTGTACAGCAGAAGAAATGCAGACTGCTTCGTCCTTACACTTCACGTACGTTACATTGCTGGTTTTGGAGAATCAAAATGATCTCCAAATACCATCTCACAAAGACGAATAAAGAATTTATGTAATATATTTAAATATTAAGAATATTTTTATCATTATCCAGGTTTTTTTCTCAAAAGTGAGTGAAAGAACATTTGAAAAAAGACTGATGTTAAAAGATTAATATTGTCAAACATATGGATCTATGTGTAAATGATGCCAATATAATATTTCGCTCCAGATAATCTTTATAACATGACAAAATTTTTATTTTTAGTATATTTATTTGTTATTTGTAACACTTTCATTTAAATTTTTAATTTCATGCATTATCGTACAGTAAGTTTATTACAGGAGTCTTCTTTTGCTTATTATTTTGGTTGTCCGTATAGAGTCTGTACTTTTATAAAGCACAGAATTGAGCAGCTCGTACAATAAAACGTTTCTCCGCGCGCGGATAATTCAACCGTTCCCTCTCTTAAAACGCGGGAATGGTATTAATGCCTCGCGAAAGAGTGATTAATTGGAAGCGCAGCGCCGTACAGGAATATCGACGACAGCTCGTCGGAACGAAGAGCCTTATTCGCCTTTGTACATCCGCCAATTATATCTCTTCAATTAGAGTCACTTCCGTGCAACACCGTCTCAGACATTATATAATAAAGAGATGCTCGTTAAAAACTTTTTCATCCGCGGCCCGCTGTTTTTTCCTTTCCCACTTTAAATATGTAAATCGCGACTTAATGACCAATCAAAGAGTTTGGTTGGAAATTACGCTGCACTCCGGTGTCTACTTCATTAAGCATCTTTATAGTTAAATCCTTCTTTCATCATCTCTCAGCTTCATTATTATCAAAATACATACTGCACGATAATTCTTTGTACAATTTCGATATTCCGCTTAAATACAATGTCGATATTATATACGAACTGTGTTCGTTCCATCGCATTGTATTTCGATAATATTGTATTTTAGTGAAGTTATAAATGTGTAATTAAACCTTGAATATATAATATCTATATAATGTACAGTATATAAAATCTGTATTAAATCTTTTGTACACTTTTGTATTTATAAATTTCTATCTTTGCAAATCTAAATTTTATTTCTAACAAAAAGTCATATTTATTGTTGTAATGAATGCAATTTTCTCGAGCATACTGGACAAAAAATCGAGCAACATAAAAAGTCGAAAAATATCTGACATTCTAACTTTGCAGACGTCCATTAGATGTTCTTTGGACATCTTTTGGACTTCCGTGTTGCTTGGAAGTTTCCAAAGAAACTCGCTTAAAGATTTCGATTCGATTCAACCTGCGCCCTATTAGACTCTAACATCGCAATCGAGAATTTTTCTTGTACTAATACTCTTTCAGTATTATAGAACTAAGAAAAAGAAACAGTACAAAGAAAGAGTAACAATGTGATGGGACTGTCCCAGGACATAGGCGCTGATGGAATATTAACAACTTCGTCTGGAGAAAGGACATTATTCCTTTCTGTACTGCTTCCGCTGAGTGGGGAAAATATATCAATTTCTCCATCATAAAAATGTGTTTATGCGTTGCACACGAGGAATGACAAACATTCTACGGACTTTTCCATGTCCTGGCGTTGACACAACTAAGAAATATGCCAACGTCCGTGGAATAAGAGAAAAAAAAGAGAAAAATGGAGATGGAATTTTTTCCTTTTTCCATATTTCTCTCGTTGCTAGTTACTATAAATTCTATTAATTTTTCCACCATGGATATCTTTCTTTATCATACTGCATTAATTTTTTTTCGAATAACAAAGTGTACTTGTGAATTAAGTTTGACATTTTAGATTAGTAGATAATAGAGATGTATAATAGATTTTAGATAAGATGGAGGAACGTTCTTAAATTTATTTTAATTTCTGATAGATTTATATTTACTAAAAATTTTAAAAATGATAAAAGTAAATAGTCTGTATACTATAGGTATGAGCACACTATTATAATTGTTATAGGAACTAAACCATGTCGTAAATCGGATGTCTATCCTAACATGCACTTCTTTTGCAAGTTGTTACTTACCGGAAGGACGAGGGGAAGACTGGAGAAATCGGATTTTCTCGACGCGAGAAACGCTAAACGGAAGAACGATCGATGGCGTGGGCGCAAATGTCGAGACACGAGATTTTCGCACGTGTTCACAGGCCTGTCTGTGCGATTCCCGTAATCCTGCGTCGCTCGCGTTCGCGCTCGAGCTTTCGTTCCTCCCTGTAAAAAGGAGAGCGAAATTGAAATCGGCTTTCCGAAATTGCGCGCCGTCCCGTAAGCATCCCTAGGGAAGGAAATGCAAACACGCCTATGCTACGTGGTCCATCAAAGAAGGGAAACAACAAAAGAGTGCAGAATTCTTGGGGTTGAGAGAGACACACATGTTGTCACTCTTAGGATCGAGACCTTCGTATCTAAATCCAAGATAAATCCAAGAAGAGTACTAGGAAGCTTTAAGTTCAAATAAACGAACCGTTTGTGCACGATATATAAGGAATTATTTGGTGATATATATAAGGAAGGGATGGCTTCTTTGGGATTGGAAAATGTGATAAAATATTAAGATATGATTTAGAATATTAAATGTAGTTTAATTTAGTTATATATTATGCCTTTTGCAATAATAAAGATTAAATGTAATATAAATGTAAATTTTTCCAGTTCGAGTGCTCGAGTAAAGCACAAAATAGTATTTAAAAAAGAACCCCTTGAAAAAAGAACTGTTAAGTGTTTCAATAAACTGATTACTATATCAGTAACTGATGATATTTCATCAGCTAACTGAATAGTAATCATCAGTTACTGATATAGTAATCAGTTTATTGAAACACTTTATCAGTTCTTTTTTTTATGGGACAATAACGAAGTATTATTTAAATACAATATATTAAATTATTGATAATCATCCTAGATTATATGTGGAACGTTTCGATTTTACTTAGTCAATTCTCAGCCAGTTTTACTAATATCTAAATTTAATGGCCATAGATTATTTAGAATGAAAAAGAAAATAAAAAGAAATATAAATAATATAAAAATGAAAATAAAAAATAATATAAATAATAACGAATATATTACAATGTTATAAATAATAACTTACATTATACACTGAGAGAAAAATTCCTAAATTTTAATAAATATTTATTTGAATAGTATTAATGAAATATTTACTAAATGTACATATATATTTATTTAGTACAAGAATCACTAATTTAAGTATCATTTTTTCTTATTCTAGAGTAAATGTACCGTAAATAAATTTTTCATGAATACTATTCGAATATTTAATCAAATTTAGGAATTTTTTCTCTCAGTGTATGTATATATTATTTTATTAAAACATTTCATTATTTTTAAAAAATGTGTAAGAAAAGATGCGATAAATATACAAAATAAATGTAATAAGATTCTTAAATTTTTGTTTTTTAATTTTTAAAAAATATTAAAAAGTAAGGATATAAAATATGTAAAAGTTTATAAAATATTGCGTCAGTTATTATTTTAATTTTAGTAAAGTAAGTACGTACATTAAAGTTGAAATATTATTGCAAATATTTTCAAACAAATATGTTACTGTGCTAATATGTAATTAACTTCAATTACTTTATTTTAATTACTATTAACAAAAAGTTACTATTCGCTGAAGATATTTCAAAAAATATTTCATAAAGTCACTAGCTGCGTCATCTGTTGCAATTATAAGGTACTATAATTATGATTGCTAAAGCAAATGTGTGTAGGAAATCAATTGTAGCGCCATCATACGAACATAAGTTGAAACGTGTGTCCTTTTTATAAGTATAAATCGATTTGTTCAAAAATATATTACGGAAAGACAATATCATATAAACTTTATAGAAGATCATATAGATTTTATTTTTAATGAAAAAAATACCTCTTTAGTAATAAAACTGTAAAAATAATTTAGATAATCTTTAAGACAACTTCTTAAATAAAACATGAATACATAATGATACACAAATATAAAAGTTTAAAAAATAAACTAACTTACCTTTGAAGTGCGATAATTATATATATCACACAGTATACACTGTATATAATATATTTCAAAGTTTTAGAGTCTATATATATTTGATTGTAAAGCCAATAGAATAATAATATGATAATAAAACAATCACACATACATATATTCATATCGCACATTCAAATTGTTACAAATATCGAAAAATGTCTGTTTGACTGAAAATAATTGAAAAACTAGTAACACTACACGTTCTTTCACTCTTGAGCTCCACCATAAAACTGACTACCCTTTCCATATGGAAAGCAATACGGAATATAAGCTCCACCCATTTCTCACTCCCAAAGAAGATAAAAAATGTAAATTTAGAATATATGTTGACTTTTTAGTCCAAATTTATTACAAAGTTTTCATGTAATAAAAAAGAAATCTCTTATTGTATGAAGTATATAAAAATTATATCAATATTACAAATTCATTGTCTATTTCATTTTTCTTCAATAATTCTTATAAATAATTATTTATGCAGAATTATTGTTTTAACTCAAGGCAATTATTTTACAACATTTCTCTTTATAAATAACATAAAATATTTTAGTGCACATTTTTGGGGATTGATCAGAAAGGGGTGACTATTTTTTCCATTCAAGGGATAAAAAAGGGTGAAGGAAAAAAGAAGAAAAGAGAGGGCTAACATTTTTTCTCACTGATATTTCATTGTGTGCTATTCCAATAGTGCTTCAATAAGCAATAATTTTAAGATTGCAGTTTTAAAAAGTTTTTAATTAGATAATATGAAGATAACATTTAGCATTTCTCAAAACATATTTAAGATTGTTCAAGATAAATTAAAGAATATTTAAAAAAGTATTTATAGATTCTAAATACTACTGAAAAATATAAAGGATATACATATTTTTATTACATATATATTTATTTCTATAGATAAAAATTAATTTATATTTAAATGTCTAAACAGTATGGAAAACTTTGTAATCTATTTTTAAAAACCTAAAAATGATTTCTAAAAATATGAACATAAACACATAGTGCATACATATATAAATATACAAAAGAAATAAAATAGATTTAAATAGTGTTCCTTCACAAAAGCAGTCTGTAAATTTTTAATAAATGCAAATTGTTGTCTTGATACACTTAAAATTATTACACACTCAAAGCTACCACTTCACATAATCCTGACATCTTAACAACTGCTTGATAACACACTGTAAAGCAGATCTGACAACAGCCTGTGACGAACTGAACTACCCTTTCCATGCAGAGTAGTCCGTGGGGTAAATCCAATACTGTCCTACCCAATCACAGGCAGCTCCCAGCCAACCCCCAGGAGTTTATCCTCCGTCAGGAACGTTGGAGAGGGACAGCGAGCCGCAGTCTGCGGAATACCGAGCATGCTCTGACGGAGCAGTTGAAATCCCATGTATCGTATCCTATCAATTTTGATAGAAAACAGGAGAAAAAATTGTCCAATTTAATAATTATGCCATAAAGGTTAATAGATGTCTTATTAGTATCCAGCTTACTGTGTTATTGATCTACCTTTGCTTAACATATATAAAGGCACTATATACTATGTCTGTAATACTTATTTAAATGAAAAAATATACAAACCATAATGCATACAAGTCACAAATTGCTGAAGAACTGCAGTCAATACTTTTGCTACTGCAACACCCTTTTTTTAGCAGCTACCCCTTTTTATGGGGAAAGGGGTGGCTGTACCCCTTTCAAAGGGGTTAAAATATAAAAGAGGGGACTATGTAATGTGCCATCAGAGAGATCTTTTATCAAAGAACCAAATGGTCCTAAATTGAATAATGGCAGTCAGAAAGTATGCTATTTCGCTTATTTTTTTTATAATCACGAATTTTTGACACTTTTGTATACAAACTTTAAATCATCAAAAAACGATGTTCCATAATAGAAAAATATAATTTATTATGACATATATATCTGTCATGATAGAATAACATCTGATAAACAATATTTAATATGACAGTTAATCACAAAATCAATAAAAATATTTTTTTTCTTACCATTTTCTTTATAACCTAACAAGTTCGAAACATTTTCTTCTTCCACTAAGAAATATGCGATAAGAATGACAAAATAATACTTTAGCTTCAATATCATAAAACGTGATTTAAATTTTTGCTTATTAAGATTTTTTTTATACATTAAAACAACATTTTTTATTAAATTATGCTCACAACGTGGTTGGGTTAGATTGAAGTTGGTTGAAGTTTCTGGAAGTTTCAGGATCCGTCTTTATCCACTGAGCAATGGCCAGAAATATGATGTGCGAGTTTCAAGAGTTCACCACAGTTTGCGACATGAGATTTGTTCCTTGTAGCTGATCTTTCTGTATTTCCGATTTTTTTTTCCTTTTCTCTCTGATGCCTAATTATATATTTATTTCATTGTAAGTGCAGAAAGTATCGTACAGCTGCGATAAACTATACATTCAAAAGAATAGACGGTACATGCAATAGTGTCATGATGTTCATAATTTGGTTATGATTCGTTCATTTCTTATTTGATATCACAAATTGACTGAACATCATTGAAAAATGACGCTATATCACTTCGGAAATTGTTTGGCATTGGTATACGTGCCATATTACTTGACCTACAAATATTCTGGCTTGTAAGTGTTGAAGAAACATTCTCAGTTGTAATCTAACCTAAATTTTAAAAAGACATTTACAGTGAAGGAAAATGTTTTCAGATCGGAATACGGTGCATTCTGGAAATGTATTCAAGCCGGTGGCATTTATATATTCACGCAGCTTGTAAAAATGCTAGCACTTGCAACATTTTTTCCAACTGCTGATAGTGTGGGAGAAGAGGGCTTTGATGTTTTTGGAGTATGTATATTATTATTAATAACGAATTCAATTGGACTGCACTAGTGCTCACTGATGCACATAAAACTAATTTAATGCCTAAATGTAAAAGTGATATATCGCATATCTTTATGTCGATGTATGTACAATGGCTTTAAAGAGCAATGTGCACAAGTGCATCCAATCGAATTCGTTATAAATCTTTTTCTAAAAATAAGTTATTTTTCCTGATTAAGAATTGTTTTGTTCTATTTAAAGTAATTTTTCACAATAAATTCTCTGCAGTTTAAAGATGCTTATTAGCATCAATATCATTAAATTATTAATTTGATTTGTGATACTGCTATTCTAATTTAGGACTGTATTTCAGACTGAAAGTAAGTGACATGCAGTTTGCAAAATTAGAAAATTTATATAAATTTACATAGAAATATTATTAGACTAAAAATCTGTAATTGTACAAGGCATTTTTCTATTTATTTGTGTTATTTACATATTTAGTTTCACTTATTAACTGTTAACAAATCATTTTCTCAATTTTTGCAATTAAACAATTATTAAAATTCTTAAAATTTATTAAATTATTAAGCATTAAATTAATAAAGTTAAAACAAAATTTACTTTGATTAAAATAGCATTTTGCTTCTTATTTCATGTGTTATTCACATATCAGTCTAATATCTAACTTATCATTAAAATTCTATCACATCTTCTTTATATTGTTTAATATTGTTTCTTTACAAATACATTAATATTTGTAAAAAGAGTCATAAAGCATCCTTTTATTTAAAAAAATATGTTTTAGGAATTTTTAAAATCATCCATTGATCTGGCAGATTTGGTGGGAATTTTGTTGGTACTAAATAGTATACCTGGCAAAGGCCATGCCAAGATATTAACTGCAGGTATAGGGTGGGCAGGAGCTGAGGTATTGCTTACAAGATTTTTGTTGCTCTGGGTTGGAGCGCGTGGTGCCGAGTTTGATTGGAAATATATTCAAAAGAGTCTCGAGTCGAACATCAATTTGGTAAGAACTTATTATCTAAGTTTTATGACGAGAAATTGATGCAAGTGTAAGGAAACCGAAACTTATTTGGAATTCCTAACAGGTGCAACACATAACAACCGCGACACTGGTTTGGTTATGGTCTAGACACGATTTACGACGTGGTTTAGTTCCTATAGTAATTAGTATGCTCATACTTACAGTGTACAGGCCACTTATGTTAGACTTTCTTTCATCGTTTTTATTAGCTGGCCCATGGTCGACACTTATTATTAAGGCGATTACTACCTTTTTCATTGGTGCAACGACGTTGCATATTTATGCAGGTCTTGCGCATTCAATTGGAATTTTCTAAATAATACCTGAATTTATATACATATTTATTATGTGTGAGTGGTGTACAGTTGCATTGATCAATGTCTCCCATTTTCCAATAATATCATAATTGTACATTGCATAATAAATGCGTTGTTATTATATTTATATTGTATTATTTTGATCTACAGAATTTTGTGTTATAAATTTCACAATCTGAAAGTATTTCTTGTTAAATATTGGTAACATCCAGCAACAATCTTGCGAACAATAACCTACTATAATAGTATATTGTATGCGTGAAGAGAAAGGATTTTTTTTAAGTTGATATACTTTTTTTTAAATAAGACTTTTTTTAATAATAGCAATATCAAAAAGATATATGGTTTTTTCCCAAATGCAATAATATCACGAAAAAATACTTTCGTATCAGTATACGTTATATTATGTGAATTCATCTTTATTCAATTTTTTAAATGAAAAATATAAATATATAGAAGTGTAAAATATAAAATAAAGTTCTTTTTAAGTTATTATTTTGATTAATAAAGTATATTTACAATTATGTATTTTCCTATAGCAGTTCTATTATTTTAATTCATATCCTTAATTCAAAAATATTTTAAGACCAATGACCGAGAACGATTTTTATCATCTCATTATCCTTTATTTTAGAGTTCTATTGTAGTTAATGGACGTTAGTGACCGCAGGTCTACATATATATAAATATTCATGATGATAATCATTTTAGAATAGAACTCGCTAATGACAGGCCTTGATTGTTTCGAATTTGAAGCTAAGCCAAAGCTAAAAGGGACAAACCATTTCCCCCTCCTTCGAGCATAAATCGTCGGAAAAAATTAAACGTTATTCTCGATTGATTTTAAAATTAATGCATCTATATTTTGTTGTACATATTTTGTTATTTTATTTACTCATTACGAGTTTGTGTACAAAATATACAACACAATAAAAATTAATCAAAGAAATTAATTAAAGAACTATTGATAAAAAAGAATATATTTGTGTGTCATGTTTTATATGTAACTTATTGTTTTTAAAAATTCTGTACTTTATTGGAATCTTTCGAAAGATAAAATAATTTATTAACTTTGCTAATTCTCGCAAATGTATCAATCATAGAAGCAGGGTATTTCCCTGGTTTATATATTAATGGCGTGAATCATCTCAGAGAGAGTTACACAGTGGAATTTCCATTTCGACTATTAATTGTGACACTTACTGTATAAGTATGAACTTTCCTTGTTTTAATAACATCAGTCCAAACAGTTGATCTAAACCGATTGGTTAATAGTCGACAATTAATAGTCGAAATGGAAATTCCACTGTGTAACTCTCTCTGAGATGACTTTTTATACATGATTATTTATAATAAAGCTAAGTTTTCTCAAATATATAATTTATGTATGTAATTAGTATTCTTTTTCTCTTCAAATTTATGATTCAAAATCTGCTCAGGGACATGACAGATCTGTCTACAGATTTGCTGATCATTCTTTCAGTTAGTCCGATTCAATTGACAATATTGGAATTTAAATTGACTAATAACGCACATTATATCAATAAACTCTTATGAAAGTTGGCGAGAATGTGTGTTTGTTTGTACAAATAAAATTATGACGTCTCCCGTGACATCATTTTCTTTAGAATTTTATTTCGACCAATATATAGAATTCTTTAATTAAAAATTGTATTTGTACATAAAAAATAAAATTTTATGAATTTTTGCGACATGTTAATGAATAATCTGCTTTCAGCGGAACGTTCTGAAACAAGTTGACATTATGCAATTTTATAAATTCATTTTTTTGAACTTTACTAGATCTTGTGTGAC
Organism: Solenopsis fugax; assembly: GCA_003595255.1. NCBI lineage: Eukaryota > Metazoa > Arthropoda > Insecta > Hymenoptera > Formicidae > Solenopsis > Solenopsis fugax. The sequence continues at coordinate 18,056 of QKQZ01044330.1, read as the reverse complement.
CCCTATCACGTAACTGAGAATCACTTATCATGCAGTTACACATGATGTACTTTCTTCTTATCATACGAATAATGCAATAAACATGTGACATTTTACTTACGTAGGTATAATGAGAAAAATCTTATGTCTCTGGCGTCATTATTTATGAGTGTAAACAAGATACATAAATTTTTCATTTATTTTCACAAATTTCCATACTTTTCGATTTATAAAAAATACAAGATTTCCAAATTTTAATTTTAGATTTACAGTTTTTGTTAAACACAAACGCTAAAGCATAATCTCCCCTTTTTCTCAAATAATTGTTATAATATTTTTTATTCATTGTTTCATGTTAACATCCCAATCAGCAGACAATGTTTTTTTTAAATATTAAAAAATTTTTAATCATTGTCTGTTGATTAGGGTATCTTTGGTACATTTATTTATAGCTATTTCGCAAATAATACATACAATAGAAGATTGCTTTATGTTTTATACAATCTTTCGATTAATTATTTTTTATAAAAATATTCACGAAAATAAGTATGTTTATACGCATATGCGTGTACAGGTGCGTTATTTATATATTTCGGGGTTCTAATATTAATCCACAGTACACACGTAAAGATTTTTCTTGGTAAGAGCCATTTTTCTTCGGTTAACGTTATTTCGACGCGTCACCAAAACGGTTCCAAAGTTCACATTTTGTCTATATGGAACAAGTTGCTCCATATATTGGCATACACGTGATGTAACGCGGCAGGTCAGGACATTAGTGATCTCTTCATTTAACTCAATGACGCCGAATACACGCGCCTGAATGATCGTTTGCCAAACGATTACGTGAAAATAGGAAAAACAACTGTGGACTTTGAACACATGATTCGCCAAGAAAAATGCAAGCCGGTTTCATCAAGCGTAATGTATCTAATTTATGATGTTAATCAAATATGTATTAGAACATTGCCAATAGTAAGTTAATAATCGGAATTATTTTACAGAAGCACTGGATAAAAATTAATTAAAAAAAGGATCTCCAAAAATCGTATATATTGATCAAAACTTTGTATAATATGAAGTAATAAACTATCAGCGAGATAGTTGTAGAAGAAGACTCAACAATAATGAAAGGTCAATGGATCTCTAACTTCACAGATAAATGATAAATTTTTTTTTGTTTTTTGTGATCTTGCGGAAAGTTCATGTTAGTAAATTTTCATTGTTCACGATTTTTGCGATAAGTAGTCGCGTCGGATCAAGGAAAAATGGATATTCACTTATCGCGCGCAAGTCCAATATCGTAGTAGAGGGGTCAGCTGTTTCTCCATTGGCTCGGAAAACGGAGTTGTTCGCTCGTGGGTTCTGGTCGATGTTGCTTAAAGCCGCGGTGGAACCAGACTTACTAGTCGTCGGAGAGCCGAGAAGTGCATATCGACCGGTCGCATCTGCAGAGAGCAGCGTCTATTCTCGTCCGGACGGGCATACTTGCATCATCGCCACGATAGAGCGTGTTCCCTAGGAGAAGAAGCTGAAGAATTGAATCGAGCCTACGAGAAGTATCGGTTAAAATCTTCTGGCACCGGCTGATTGAACGCCTACGTAGATAGCACGTCGATCGGAGTCACGTCGAAAAAAAAATAAGGAAAGAGGAAGAGAAATCAAGAGAATAGAAAAGGAGTACAAGAGTGAATACAACAGTGACCTCGATTCAAAGCCTAGAATCTCGGAGTAGAAAAGCAGCTGGTTAGATCGGAGTAAGGTGTCGCTATTACTATGTAAATTTTCAGCGGGTGTATACGTTTGCGCGCGCGCACTGTCGCCAACGAGCAACGGCATTAGCAGCAACGGCAACAACATCATTATCAAACCAGCGAAAGAAACGGGCACGAGCGAAAGGGAATCGCGCGGCACGTCACAAGCTAGAGGCCTGATCTTTTCTCTGACAGATCTTAAGGAAGTCCGCAAACTGGCTCCGGAAGTGAGGATCAAGCAAATTGGAATGAGGGAGGACTTGCTATCTATAATACGACACACAAGCAGTGATCACTTCTCGGAAGAGCTTTAGCCGGGAGCTTAACCAGGAAGTAGATACGCAAGAGGCCAGGCGGTAATTCGCGAGTAGAGTATTCGCGCGATAGAGTAGAAGCGGCTCTCGTTCGNTTTTTTTTTTTTTTTTTTTTTGAGTGGCTAGCTCCTCGTCAGGCTTCCTTTTGCTCTTCGACATTATTCCTTAATCGATCATAATTTCGTCGTCATCGAAAGGGAGAGGAAGAGAGAGGGAGGATCGTCCGGAAGACCGGTTCTTCGTAATACCTTGGGTTCTACGGTTATGCCCTGGGTCGCCGCATGTTTTGATCTGCTAGCGACTCCGTTACTGGGTTACTGTCTCGCGATCAGAAAACTGGCCCTGCAAGCCGGTTTTCTGGAGGAGAAAAAAAGCGATCTCGCCGTGAGGCAGACGTCTAACACGGAAACACTCTTGAACGCGGATACCACCACTATCATGGCCCCGAACGCGGAAGAGCAGCGTCAAGGTAAATTTTCGCGCGGGGTGAGTCGCTCGAGGGATGTGAAATGTTTGCTTACACGATATGTACATATTCTTTTACGTTATTAGTTTTGAACATTCGCTTTCCTGTTGGGGATAATAAAGCTTATCATCTGCATACGATCAATGTAACTTAGTTATCAAAGTGTTTTGTATGGTAAACACATACATACATAATTCATCAGACATACGCCAGGCTTTTGGCTGCGTTTAGTTACGTAACCTCTGAAAAAAATAAAAAGAAATAATTATGAACCCGTAGCAAAAGTAACAGTTTTAATTACCAAAATGTGTTTTCTTTATATTATTTGTATTTGAAGTTTACATCATAAAAAAATTCAAAATTTGTTCAAGTATATATTATAAAGAATAAACATGCTCTTATAGAATTATCAATTAAATAATTTATCTATTTAATGTTACAATTATCCTATAAAAAAGTGCTGGCATATTTTGTTGATAAATTTGTTTGTTTTTAAATATGTTTACGTATGTTGTGCAATATAACTAATAGCCTTTTAATAGCTTTATTTCAAATGTTAGGTTTGAGTTAAAGCATTTTCTATGTAAAAGAGATATTATCTTTCACTGCTATTTATGCATGTGCATTTACATTACTCGCTGCTTGTTGTTACTAACAACATTAACCGATTCGTTTTAAATGTAAAATCATCGCATGTTGAGGTAGAAAAAGAGAAACTTGAAATTCACGTTTATTTTTAAATTTTTATTTGTAAAAAATAAACATATAGCACGTATATCATGTAGACTCTACTCTACTTATCATACATAAGATAATACTCTACTTAATATGCGGATTTGTGAATTTTTCTTAAGCTACGTTAGAAGCCGGTTTAAGGAAATGAAAAGTGAAAGGAAAACGATGACTCGAGTATTGAGGTCATCATCTTCGGTATGGCAATGTCTGTTGCTCGTCTTATGTATTTCGTACTTCTTCGTAATTTCCGGTGTAAAATTAACAGCCGCGAATATTTTCTATAAAATGTAGAAAAGTTTGTATAAGTTTATATTATATTGTCATTATTCTCTGTGCATGAAAGAAAGTGGCTGGTTATAAAATTATAAAGGATATAAATAAACATATGAATGCGATCCATTTAATCGTCATCATTTTCATTACCTTACACTCACTAGGCTTGTACAATCACCGATATGTCAAAGAATAATTAATATTTCGCTTTACAATTCAGTTTTTCTTTTTCATTAATGCAAACTCGAGAATACGCAAGCAGTTATATTGCTCCATCAATGCTTCATTTTTATTACAACATCCGCACTTTTATTTGCGACACTTCTCGTGTTACAAACCTCATTGTTATAAGTACGCCGTATTAGATTCTTGAAATATACAATTCTGTGAAATAGACATGTATCATAAAAAATGAAATTGGATATGATTAAAATATATTAGAAAAGATTTTTTTTACTTGATTAACTAGATTGTATGCGAATGTAAGCATTGATCAATTGGTATTTTCTGCTTGATATACGTCACATTTAATTTTTATATATGCAATATACTTTTAGTTAAAAATATTACCCACATTAAATAAAAATATGAACGCGGAAATATATGCTGTTACAAAAAATATAAAATTTATAGAATAATTTTCAATAGGAACGATGAATAGTTTGTGTCGTATAATATATATGTATATTAATTAAAATTTTAATACATACGTAAACCACAAGACACACAAAATAAAGTGCTGAGATAATTTACATATCAAATAATATATTTTTATATTAAATTGCATAGAAAAGACATTCAATCAAGAAACTTTTTCCCTTTCGAAAGCCAAATGTCTCTGTATATGTTATCTGCTAAAACGATAAATACCTACATCTTTAAATTATCGTTCTGGCATTGAAGAATCGAGCTTATCATTATGTCGTCAGAAACCAAATCGTATTCGTTTTTTATCTCTTAAGTTATGCAAGTGGGGAATTTCAGGATTACGACTTTTTACATTCGTAAATTCTCTTACGAATATAAGAGAAATCATGGAAATAAATGAATGAAATTAAATGTTATAAATTTGTAATGTATGATATTAAATATCACAAAACATATTAGAGTTTTAAATCAAATTTCTGTTAAAGTAATATTTATTTCACATTGGTTTAAAATGAGATTTTTAAGAAGCTGTTTCTATTCTCTTCATATTTAATATAATAATACCTTTGAAATGTTAAATACATTGTAAAAGAAAATTTAGAGGTTTTAACAAAAAAAAGAAGATAATTGAATGAGTTAAACATTTTGTTAAAGTTATTAATACTAATAATTGAAATAAAATTAATTCTTAATTTATACATCTGTTATTTTTATTAATTAATAATGTAGTTTAGTCACATTATGATATAAAACATTTTTCAATGCACAGAAGAACAATGAATCTCACACACTATGCGTATAATAACTTAAAATATAATTTTTTATCTTGATCTAGCGTTGATTAGATAGTATAATTTCACCCAAGGGTCATTATATGCATGTGTATTATCAGTTTGAATTTAGATATGAGACAAAAAGATAAGCTTATCAGGTAATACTTTGTATTTTTGAAATTTCTTTTTAAGCTATTATTTCCGTTTCGCTTTTGTACTGAACTGCAAAAATAACACAAAAAATAATTATAAAATATGCGCCAGAATCTTTGGTATAACATTGACTATTGCTGACGTTGAGGTGAGTTATACAGCTCTCTAATTTGTTTCTCGTCGAAATCATGGTTCGTTAATTTTTTTCCTTCACAGTTGAGCCATGTTTATTATTATCGGGCCTAATAACTCGATTGTATTTACAACAATTTCCTGATGAGGAGACGCCTCACTTCAACATCAGCGACTTCATCTCTTAGTGATTTTGTACCCATGCTGAGGATGGCTCGAAGGATGAGCCGAAACGTTCTATTAAAGTTAATGTAACATTTTACTTTTTGTTGTTTACTCACTGCGCACCGTTAACCGCGCTTGACTCGCATTTGCCGTATCTCTTTCTTGTTTTGACAATTTCACGAGTCCAGATGTCTATATTGAATTATAAAATAATCAAGTTAGGGTACTAATTAGATGTTTGTATTAGACTTCAATCAATATAATCGATAATGTAGGAATATTTAAAATATAAAACTCAAAAAATATTTGATAGCGATAATATACACTTTATATTTGCAAAATTGAAAAGAAGAGAAATAATTATTTTATTCTTGCTGACAATAACTGGAATTTTACTACATACAATTACATTTAAAAGGCAAATTATAGTTGGCTTCAGTAACGCGTGGGGAAGCCGAAACAAAGCCAGTGCACACGTATTTACGAATCTAAATATAAAACCCATTCCTAGTGAGGCACGAGGCATATATATTTGATTGCCCGCTCGTTCGACGTCATAGAATTCATCAAATTCATGCAAAGAGTCTAGAACAATCAAGTTTCTATTCTCTTATCAAATATCGTTCTTGTCAATCTTTTTATCTGTATACGTCTGTAGATAAATATAAGCTAGATAAGATAATTTGCACGTTCTTTATACATAAAACAAGTTATTAAACAACATATTATTTATCAATTTTAAAATTATTATAAAATTAATTAATCATTGAAAAGAAATGACAGAAAAGAAATGTTACGAGATTTTAAGAATATATTTTTAATATTTAATAATTAATTATTAAACATTACGCGCATTTTAATTAAAATTACATATATTTCCTGTAAATAATTTTCGATATGCAATTGTTTGTTTAATATTTTTTTAATTTTAATTTAATTTAATTTTTAATATGTTTTCTTGTTTTTCGACATGCATTTAATCTTTACAAGATGTGTTTACACTTGGAAACTTGAGTTTTTGTCGTGTAGTGATGAATTGATTTAATTAGCATATTATTATAATAATAAAAAAATTTGCTATTTCTTCGTTTTGTGTTTATAAAAAAATTTTATAAATACTTAATTCTGGATCAATTATAATCTTTTTTCACAAACAGCTTTTGTCATTAGAAACTGTTACAATGCAAAATTGTTCCTCTGTGCACATAAGTATATTTCATAACATACGGCGCGCTTATGAAGTTCTTCATACTAATTAAATGTTTTTGCAAATGTATATTGCAGTGTAAAAATTCAAGTTAATGCATAATGCATTATTATTCCACTCTATAATTTGAATGTACTTAACTCTCGCAATTTATCTGACAAACATTTTACGACCACTATTATTTTCAAGAAGAGCGGATTTTATTATTACGTTGCTACAAGTCCAAAGTCACGTTGTCATGATGTATATACCATTCTCATGTTACTACTGCTCACGTTTGTGAGAACGACGTGTGTCCAGATATATTGCCAAAATTTGCACTAGTGTAATAAAATATCTCGTTCAAAGAAGCTCTCACTAATAAATTTTATTTAGTTATTATCCTGTAAATCTTAAAAATTTTGTTGTCACTTTGAGAGACAAACATAAGACGAGAAAACAGATTTTACAAATATATATGTTATATTATTATTTTCGAAGATGAGAAATAAAGTTATTTCAAGAAATAAAGTCGATTGTTGAATTTGGAAATAAAGTTAATCGTGTATGAGAGTAAAAGAAATATGTTTAAAAACTTACGTCATAGTTGTCATAAAGTAATCTTTAGTCATTAATGTATTAAATTCGAGATAGCACTTGCATAAATTGCCTAATAAGCGCAAATAGAGTTTTAAATGCCTCATTGCACCGCTTAGATCCCACCAAAGAGAAGGCAAGAATCTCAGGATTGGCGAAGCCATCGCGCAAATTTGCGGGAGTTGTCATAGCCACTTGCGGTTTGCCAGCTCGAGGAAAAAGCCAAATCGGGCAGAGCCTTGCTCGCAGACTTATTTGGAATGGGGTAACTACAAAAGGTGAGCATGTACTTACTGATACCTTGTCTTATTTATTAAATCTATTATACTTTTTATAAAGATTTATTGCAATCACATGTTTAATTTCTATTTTCGAATAAATTTACAAAAGATTAAAACAGAGAGAATTACAATATTCTATAAATCTTGTTTCAGTGTTTCGCGTGAGTAATTATCGAAGGAAGCGATTCGAACCCCATATATCACACGAACTCTTACGGTTGGACAATGCGGCAAACAACGCGTTAATGGCTCTCGCTCAGAGAGATGCCACGCAAGATTGTGCGGCATGGCTCGCATCTGGAAATACTATAGCGGTAAGTGTCCATAATACGTTGATGATTTATTCATTAGATTACGATTGTAAGGAGACAACAATGTGTCTTGAGTAATGTTATTTCTCCGTTTATTTTGCTATATCTATAAGTATCGTGTACAATTGCGTGGTAATTGATTAGGTGAAGCGTCACTTGGATAGCTTCATAGACGATATTGCACAGTTATTTTCTCTGTATTAAGATCCTGGACGCTATGCTGATCACGCGGGCGCAACGCACGGAGGTCTACGATTACTTCTCTGGTCAACTTGGTTATCGTGTTGTCTTCATCGAATGCGTTTGCAACGATCCAGAAGTTTTAGAGTACAACCAACAGGAGATCGTAAGACATTGTGCCGACTATACGGGGGTGGACGCTGCTTTGGCCGCGGAACATCTGCGCTCAAAGATCGCTTTTTACGCTGAAATGTACGAACCTATGGACGATAGAACTTATCCCAGGATCAAGATTGACACTGCTACCATGGATATTGAGACCTGCAAAGTATCCGGTCATATTGAAACCAGCGTGTTTGGATATCTTGGAGATATCAGTCTTAAACCCCACACTCTTTATTTCTCAAGGGTAAGCAATTGCAGCATTTTTCATTGTACAAATAAATTGTAAGAAAATAAAATATCTCATATTAATGTTTTACTGCTGTTATCTTGTTCTGTTTATTTTGTTTCATGTTTTATGGTCTTTCAGTTTACATTTTTATATTATATGTTGCAGCATGGTGAAAGCGAGTATAACGTGGTTGGTAAAATTGGCGGCGACGCGGTATTAAGCGCCAGAGGCGAGTGTTATGCTCAAGCCTTATCAAACAAATTCAATGCTATGCGTATTCCTGATCTTCGAGTTCTCACCAGCCGCCTTCGCAGAACGATCGCAACGGCGCGCAGTATTGAAGCCCCTCAGGAACACATAGCCGCTTTGAATGAACTTCACGCGGGGGTGTGCGAGGGTCTCTCTTATGAAGAGATGCAGGAGCGTTATCCGCAAGTGAGTGTTATTTTTAAGTATACTCAACGGAACGAAATACTGATTGCCAGGTAAAAATATTCGAGTTGTAGATTAAATTCGGGAAGTCCGAAGTTCGAACAATCACTTTTTTGTTTTATCAGAGATGAACCATTGACAACACTATCTCTTATGTTTGTTTAATTTTACAACAGGAGTTTGCTTGGCGTGATCAGGACAAGTTGCGTTATCGTTATCCGTGGGGCGAGAGTTACATCGACGCGATGCAACGTGTTGAGCCGGTGATTGCTGAACTGCAGCGTTCTCACAACGTTCTCGTTGTGTCACATCAGGCGATATTGCGCTGCATCATCGGATTCTTCCTTGATAAAAAGCCCGAAGAGCTGCCCTACATGGAAGTACCGTTGCACACGATAATCTGCATCACTAGCCAGGGTTACAATTACAAGCTCGAGTTCTTCAAGCTGCCGATCGAGTGTGTGAACACGACTCGCGTCAAGCCCAAGAACTGCAACAGCGACCGTACTGCTACCGATGCTCTGATCACGGTTCCCGCACATTTCGATATACCGGATCCCTGGAGAAACCCCGGTAACGGGCCCACTCTCGTGCAACAGCACTAAGAGAATCAAGAACACCCGTTTTGAAAATGGCATAAATCAAATTTTGAAACACGAGTTTGATCCCTGAAGAAAAGTAATAAAAAAAGCGATGATCGATCGATAAACGAGATTTTGCATATCAGAGAATTTTGCAATGAAAACAAAAATAAATAAGATAATTATCAATTTGTATAAATTTTATTTATAATATATTTTTCAATTAACGATTAATAAGATCTTCAAAAGTTGACTTATGTCACAATTGAAGCGAGCCGTTCTTTGCCTTCTTTGCACCAATAATTGGCTGTATACTCACAACACTAAAAGATTATTTACTTACTTGTTTATAATTCTAGAATTCTGGAATTATTATTATTGAAAGGAAATTAGACCACTGTCATTAGTATTCATATAGTGGCGGCAATGCAAGACGATTTTGTTCATCACGCGTAATATCTCGCAAAGACAACTTAATTTACTTGAAATCAACATACGAACACAATAGATATACAAGATATCTGCTCTGATTTCAAGAGCCGTTATATGCAATAGAGAAACGCACAGACACTTTTAAGCATAAATGATGTTTGACACTTAGTCGGTGATATTTTATGTACGTCCGAACCGACTTTGACGATAGGTCCATGATATCCCGATAGAAACCGATAATATACACTTTTTAATAGCTAGCAATTGGAAGCCCATGACTCGAGCCCTCTACATATACGCGGGACTCATAATAGTTTATAGAGTGTTCGATTCATAGTACGCTTATGGTAGCTCGTAGATTGAAATATATTATCTCAAACAACACTATGTCCAAAATTGAGTCATTAGACGTCTTAAAAACGACAAGATGTCTTTGAGCCATGTTATACTGAAAGATATCTTTAAGTCGTCTTATGTCTCGATTTTGGACATGCTTGCTGCCTAAGACCTGTTGTGCTAAGAGTACGTACAGATTGAATATAGAATGGATGAGAATTTGATGTTGAAAATTGTTTGTAATAGAAAAATAGTGCATAGATATTGTCACTCTAATTGACGCGCGTATAAACCACCGTATCTTTTCGTATCTCAAAATTTTTTAATCAAACTTTTTTCTCTCAAAATATATTCCTAATTTTATTCTGTGCTGTGATTGTTTTTATTAAATTTGTGATCTCTTTTAATATCACATTTTTTATTGCTTGAGTGCCATCGAATTTATGATTCTGTCGAAAACTATAAAAAATATCGAATATATTCGATTATATGCATTTTTTAATTTCAAAATATATTACGAAGTTTATTCCGTGCTGTGATTGTTTTTATCAAATTTATTTAATTTTTAATTGAATGGATTATTACTTAAATTTATGATCTCTTTTATTGTCACATTTTATCGCTTGAATGTAATCGAATTTATGATTATGTCAAAAAACAATAAAAATTATCAGATACGTTTAGATATATGTGAGTTAACCGATACAACGATTGATTTTGAGACATTATGCCTTAATCTGGCCTTTTATACCATATGATCACAAAACAGCAAAAAAATTATATTATCTGGGTACTCCGAGATCTTATATTTTTATAAAGGATAGATATTAAATGTAATTGTAGCTATACTTTCTTTAGCGATTAACTTGTTTTATATTTTGATCAGCAATGCAATGTTTATAATTATTCGTAATTCATAATAATCTATAAGTATTCAAATATTAATCAATATATCATTTTACATAGAAATAAATTATAGGAAAATTTTTTTGCAACGAAATGAAAGATTAAAAAAGAATCTTGACACTGAAATATTATCATCATTATTAGAGATAAAAACTTTATTAGTTCATTATCATCTATAAAGCTGCTGTTATGAATTATAGCTGTCTTCAAACAGAACTTATTATCTCGATAAACTTTTTACGAAACAAGTATTGTGATTATTGCAATTGTTGTAAACAATTATTTAAACGTGTAATTAGTAGATAACTTTATCCTTGCTACTGAATCCTTTATCGAAACGAATTTTTCTGTTGCACATATTTGTCAATTATGTCTGTTTTATTTGGTATATTATTTTTTATAGAAATTTATTAAAATGTGTAATATTTTTGCATATACATATATATAAATACAATACAATACGAGAAGAGCGAACATTTAAAGATACATGCATTTTGAATGATTTAAATTAACGATTGTGTTAAATTGATGAAATAGAATTCTCGAAGTCCTGCATGGGGACCCCTTTCGTTATGATTTCTTTCCTAATTAAAACGTTATTCTAAACGAGCAAATCCACGTTGTGGAATAACTTACATAAGTTATATCTTTATACGTCGATCTATTGATATTGTACCGTATTTTATTAGGATAGTTTCGCATAAACACGCATAATATTTGTTTAGACGTAAACGCGAGGTTTTTTAGAATTCAACGCAAAGCTAAGCTACGAATCTGACATTCGCGGTTACGAGGATTTATTCGACGATTTACTTACTTTAGGGAAAATAATTTATATGTACTATATATGTCTTCCTTTTAAATAAAAAGTCGATCTAATCAATATTTCGATATTTCGACTGCTAAACATTTCGTGACTCTATATGTTAAAACACCGCGAGAAATAAATTATAATTTCTAATATGTATACTATATATAGTTAAGATATATTATTCGTAGTTCGAAAATTTTAGAATTTTTTATTTGTATACACTAAATAAATTTTTTTTATAAAATATGTCTTTTATATGTCTTGTTTCAATTATTTATCAAATAAAAGTATTAGGAAGTAAGTATATAATTCCCTCAATACCTCTATTAATTTAAAAATATTGTACCTTTACAATTATAATTAGATATCTTATAATAAAGTTATAATAAATCAGCAGAAGTTCTAAATCTGTTAAAATTAGATTTTTGTAAATCAATAAATTCTGTATTAAAAATTAATAAAGAACAAAAAAAGCTTAACTAGAAATTATAATCAATAATAACGTTATTTGTTTAAAATTATTTCTTTAGATTCGTATAGCATAGAATCTTCTAAATAAAATGGAAATTTTCAAATTTATGACCTTTTTTATCGCATTTTATCGCTTGAATTAAAAAAAAAATACGATATAAAATCCAAATTAAAAGAAAATATTAGAATATATTTAGAATAAAAATAAATTAAATCATTTCAATTCTAAAAATTAGATCTTTATTATTATTTTTTTTATTTGTTATTATAAGCAGGAGAGACTACATGATCGCACTTACAACTGCCCTGTATAAAAAACTGTACTGTCAGTATAGGGATATAAATATATGTATATATGTATGTATGTATGTGTGTGTGTGTGTGTGTGTATATGTTTGTGTAAAATAATTGAATATAATAATTGAATAACTTTGCAAAATAATCATACAAATTATGACTAGAAAATTTCACATATATGACTAGATAGGTTTTCATAAATGCTGCAAGAACTGAGATGGGATATTTTCTTAAAAGCAAAATGTTGATTTCATTGAGGATTTTTGTAATTATAAATCTCAAAATAATAAGATAATATTTCTAAAAAATATTTTTAAAACAGAACCATGCTTAGTTATAATCAGAAATGAATGAAATATCATTTTAATAAGAAATGAGAGAGATCTATTATACGAACATACACCCTAAACATTCATTATATCGAAGAATATATTAAATTTGAAGATTTTCTATACTCAATTCATTTCCATTTGAAAATGTCATCTGCAGTATTAAATATCCGATCTCATTAATTTAAACGTATAATCTCTTTGTTTAGTAGCCAAATGCAAATCCAAACTTCTAAACATTCTCGCTCGAATTTCTTGCGCGTTCGATTCCCGAAAATCATTCACTAGAATTCCATCTTTCGTACGCAACGATTCGTTTCGTTGAAAATTGTCGAATTCGATCGTATTTAATGAGGAGGATTTGTTTCGTGATTCCTGCATGATGGTTTTCATGAATTCAAGGACCATTCTCCGACAAGTATCGAAACCTAGTAATTGTATCCTTTTACTATGAATGGCATCCATATGGTGATTTCTCCAGTGCGTTTCTCTGTCTATTATTTTAGCGAGAGAACTGGGTGTTCCAGGTAGATCTTGAAACACTTTAGTAAGAATTTCCTTCGTTAAATCTTCCTCATTGCCTGTTGCGTCTGTAAAAAAGAAAAAAACGAAAATATTTTAATAGTATAATTTTGATCATTTATTAGCTTATGATAGAGATTGTTCTTTATAAAAATAGAAAAATAAAAAGACTTTATATTAATAAATATTAACTCAGACATATCTGGAAGCATAAAATATATTACCAAAAGATTTTTTATTTGAACGTGTTGCGACTTGTATTTTAAATTTGAGAGTCAGAAAAACAAATAAAAATAAGAACATTTAATAATAAAAATTTAATTAAATTTTCGATTTTTATTAACAAAATTTATCGCATTTTATGTCTGTGACGTTAAGTTATGTTTATAAACAGCTGATAAAAGCAGCTGAAAGATTAAGTACATGCACTTTAACGTACATACTCAAAGAACTTGCAAAATGGCTTTAGCAAAACATTTGATCTTGAAGCATCACCATCTATCTAATGACAGATTAAAAATGTATACTTTAACATATTCGAAGAATTTGCAAAATAGCTTTCATCAAAACATTTGATCTTGAATCTTGAAGCATTTATCGTTTATCATTTTCTAGCAAACAAGATGACGTCAAATAACATTTAAATGAGATCTTATTGACGTTAAAGACGTCATTAAGATGTTATTAAGATGTCATTAGACGTCACCTTATTTGCTGGATTATTATTCTGTCTCAACTCTCTGTTTTAAAGATTACCATTTTATGCTGGGTAAAATCGAAAATGTACATAATTAAATAAATAATAAATTTATTATTCTTTATTTATTTCAGAATATATTTTTAATTTTTTTATTTTCTTAATTGTCTCGTATCATTTTCATTTCTTATTTGAATGTGCGTATGTCAAGTCGGACTAATCAATTTTATAAATTACAAAATCATTTTGATATGACGGAAAAGTTTGTCGCAGTATATTGAGCAAAGGTAATAAACTTTTATTCAAAACTTTACGATGAAGATCTAAAAGAACGTATATCACCTTTTTCTATTGCAAAATGTTGCGAAAGTTCTTACAAGGTGATATCAAGTGTACGAGTTGCGCAATACTTGAAAGAAAATAAAATACGAGAAAAGTTTTGCATTACCCAGATCACTACCATTATCGGTTTCTGTGCATGTTTCTTCCTTGATCTCTTGTTGTAATTCTAGGACTCTAGCTAAAGCCAACTGAAGATATTCTCTTGTATTTGGAGCCTATAAAAAAACGAGATATGTACACATTCGAATCCTACAAGAAATATGTTTTAATTATGTTAAAGAAATTCTTACAATATTGATTGTTTCGTTTTTAAAACATCGGATTTATTTTTATTATAATTGATAATTATATTTATTAAATAATTATCTATCTACATAATAATTAATTAATAATTTAAAATACAAAAGAAAATATAATTCTGCATTGTTATTAACTTAAAACATGGCTGCTTTCCTTTTAAAAGACACAAATCGACACTAATTAACACACTCGAATACATTCCTTCTCTCCTCCTGAGTAGAGTCGAAAAGTGTCGATTGAGTTTGTATCAAATTGTAAATGGAAAGCGACGTGTGTCGCTTTGTGTTAAAAGTGTCGACTGTATTCCCTAAAAGGAAAGCAGCCTATGTAAACACTTTCTAATATACATATTCCGTGCGAAAATCTAAAATAGATATAGTGACCGTATATATTGCTTTATGTCTTATGTATACATCCGGGAGGCTTCTATGAAAATTGAAACGCTTTGTTACAGATAACTAATTTTTTCATGCATGCATGACAGCGTGTTCGAAAAAAAGCATTGTATTTGATTCGGATAACTTATATAGACGCGCGTTTGATGCATGCTAAAAGCCAAGAGTAAATTGGATAAAACAATCTATGTTAAAAAACAAACTATTAAATGCAATTATATTGCGATTTAATATGTATGTATACAATAAAAAATTTAAAACTTTTTTATAAATTGTTTTAATTGATCAAGGTAGAAATAATGGGATCAAGGCTGTTTAAATTTCATGAAATTTCGATATGTATAACACATATATGTAAAATAAATTGATATAAAAAAATTTTACATTAATACGAAGATGACCTCCTGATCGACAGACATACAGAAAAAGAGAGAAAGAAGAAACTTCGTATTACATTCCTTCTAGTGAATGATAAGTATTGCTTCATGCCTTCATGAGTTCGCAAGAATTTGGAAATGAAAATTTTTATTTCCGTTGGTATAATTGAATAACTTTTCAAGTTGAATAGTTATATTGTTTATTAAATGTAATACAATTGGATAAAGAAAATTATAAGTATGTCTAACTTTATGAAACATCTTGATAGATACTTAACAAATAGCGTCTTCGTCTCATCTTTTTGTTAAAATAATTTTTGCCATTATCTAATCATTTATATTTAACATTTTGACATAGCTCTTATTATTTTTATTTTTTTCTTCTTACGTAATTATTGCGTTTATTATTATAAATTTTAAATTTCAAGTTATTCGATCATAAGCGTTAAGCTGTTCTGTTAATGATATACATAATTCAAACATATTGATGTTTTCATTAATTCTAGTTTTTTGATATTCATTGATTAATGATATGTTTGAAAAAGGTTAAATAAGCTGAAACGTTACATAATTATTTGCTAAATCATTTATGGAATAAATTAGATATTAAATAATCAATTTACTGCTTGGTTATTGACCTTGATTAAAATATTTATGATTTTTTTATACACACAGAAAAAAATGAGTATCAAATCAACAATTCATTGTTTCATATATAAGCAAGAATATAAAATCTTCTTGGAAGAATTTGATAATCTTAATCAGACATAATTTGCTTACGTGAAGAGAAAAATTTTCTCCATGTAAGTAAATTATGTTTGTTTATGATTATAAATTCTTCTAAGATTTTATATTCTTGCTTATATATGAAACAATGTTGATTTGATATTAATTTTTTTTCTGTGCAGACACGAGTTTTTGTTACCTTATTATTATTATTGATTACCATTAATCACATGTTTCAATAAGATAATTAATAAACTGAACTTACCGCATATTGTTCAATTCCTTTTATTTTTTTAGCGTCATTGCCAACGTCTTCTAAACAAGGTGCCTGTATCGAATACAATGTATAATGTATTAAACTTTTTTTTATAACATTTAATTTTAAACATTGATGTATTGTCTTATTAGGAATATGTGTATTTATATACAATAATATTGTTATGATCGAGATATATTAAGCGCGATGATTTCGCAAGTGATTCTTTTCGAGTTTGTGTCCGCGTGATCTCGGATCTTATGAACTCAACATTTTGAGAAATAATCCGACATCTGAACAGAAACGTGAGTGGCAGGAAGATTGCACGTTCTAAAAAGGTTTCGGCTTGGAAGAGATTCCATATGTATTGCGTATGTATTGTGTGTATTGTGTATTGTTTTACAAAAGTATATCATCTTAACTATGAATATCTTACCGATGAATATCTCTTCATTGTGATCAGTCCTGGTCCATCTGTAATCCAATGAGAAACTGTTATTTATATTTTATACACTTTATTTAGAAATTGTTTTCTCGAGATTAATTGTAGCAAATAAAATTCTACGCGAGAAACCTCGCAAGTTTCATAAAATTATAACTCAACATTATTTCTAATTAAATCTTTTTTGTTATAATTATAAGTTTATATTTGTTATAATTATAAGTTGGAGATTTGGTTATATTCATTTCCCTTATAATTTTGTATGACATTATGCTACTACGAAAATTTATTACATGTAGAAAAGAAGGGGATATTATGGCTACTGTGAAAATTATGGCTACCCCTATTATTTCCGTTATTAAGTGATGAATTCTAACAATTGCTTATAGAATTATTCATTTAGTAACCCACCGTTTTTTAGAGGCGCTAATATGCCAATATATAATAACTGACAATTGTTATAAGGCATTTTTACTTTTGAGTACTCTTCTAAACTTTGTCAAGATACATTTTAGTATTTAATTATACATACTTTCTCATTGTTTTTAAATTTGAGCGTATTATCACACGTGTGTATGTACATGAGTGTTTTTTGTTATTTAATTTTTTATTCAACTATACTTACATATTTCAAGTTATGCAAAGTTAAACAATAACATGAGATTTTGTTAATATGGTTTTTTAAGCATATTTTTAATATGGACATATTTCTTTGATAAATTAATTGTTACTCTAGAGAGCGGTGTTCAAAAACATTGAAGATATTATTTTATGCTTGTTGTTTAATGTTAAACAGAGATAAAATTATATTTTTAATATTTCTAAAGTTTCTGAACGCAAGAAAATTTTAAATAGTGGAAAATTAAAAATATATAATTTCATAACACAATACTGTGTCTCTTAAACTAAACTAATTTTTTAAAATTACTTATGGGCCGGTCAAATTATCACTTTTTTTCTTACATTGATTATGCAGTGCGTTACATTTTTATATTTCACGTTCTAACAAGGAACCGATCCGAGGTGTCCACCTCCGATCTTGACGAGCCTTTAATATGTTATT
>QKQZ01044325.1:203-12981 GCA_003595255.1 Solenopsis fugax | reverse complement strand
GATTTTCCGCGGCAACGCGTCCCCGCGTTCCCGCATCGCGCGTCGCGTCGCCTCGCGTCGTGTCGCATAACCTGAAAATCGACGGCGAACGGATGCTATCGTGCAAAAATTGACGTGGATGAGATTTTCCAAAACGTTCCGTTCCTCCCCCAAATTCACGGCGGTATCATCAATGTCTATTTTCCTCTGCTCCGGAGTGATTTCTCTCGCGCGACTCGATCTGAAATATGTCCTCGCCCGCGCGCGCTCCACGTTTTCGTTACGTAAGCGCGTCGCCGCGTGTTCTTCGGAGCGTGCTTTTTGCCGCGGCGTAACGCACCTTGCGCCTTCGCATTCGTGCTAGATCGATCGATCTCACACTTCCGCCACGTGAAAACGCTCGGCGTTATTTCGAAGACGCACGGGAATTCGAGTTATGCGGAAAAACTATGGGAAAAACATTTCTTTTACAACATCGAAACGGAATATGTCGAATATCGAATTTGCTTTAAATTTATCAGAAAGAGAGAGAGAGAGAGAGAGGTGTCCAGTTTTTAAAAATTATACGATTTCACTTTTAACGATTCCATGGTTCAAAAAAAGCGAAAAAGGCACGACTTTACATATTTCATTGAATCTTGTTACGAATTTTAATAAAACGTATAAATTAATATAATGATTTTAGAGAGATTTGTAAGAATTGGAAATTTCTGAAGATTAACTCCGTTCAAACTTGATTTTTAACAATTTTTCGATTCAAGAGAAAAGAGTTTGAGCATGTTTTATTGAATATTATAAATTTTAATAAAATGTATGTAAGTTAATATAACTCAGAGTCGTGCTCTCCGTCGAAAAATCCGAAAATCCGGGTTCAAATCTCATTGATTAGAAACATCTGAATTTTATTCAGAAGAGAAATGAAGAGAATTTATGAATAGAAATTTAGTTGAAACTTGATATTTGACGATTTCTCGGATTAGTGAAAAATAGACGCAATTAAAAACAACGTTCCATTAATAATATTGTGAATTTGAATAAAACATGTGTATGCAAATCAAGATGATTAATAACGATTTTGGAGAAACTTGTAAAAGAACTGAAGGTTGCTTAAATAAATTTAACGCAAATTCGATATTAATGAGTCCTCGCTTTAGAAGAAAAGAATATCGACATGTTCCGTCTCAGAATTTCGATATTGAAAGACATTTTTTTTTCATAGCTCGAATTCTCAATGAAATCGTTCGAGAACGTTCGTCGGAAGAGTCTATCGATCGTTCTGAGAAATTTTTATATGACTCAAGTTTATCATAGGAAACATACAGAAACTAATTACATAGAATTATGCTGTTAATCTACGAATCAGTTTACGTAAAAAATTAAAATGCATGCATTTAGAAGTTTTATTTCTGCCCTAATTAAGGCATTACACTTATCAAGTTTAAATTGTGTTCATATCGCGTTCGTATCTCAATATTTTTGAGATAGAGAGGTGGTGCCCTTAGTGTATAAGTTCGAATACTAATCACCTGACTGATCGTTATTCCGGGAATATTATTTCGATTTTCAGAATGTGAGGAATTTCGTCAGTACAGCTTGTCGTTGTCGACACTAATTTCGACCTTTGTTTGAGTTACAGTATGCTATAAGGTCACGTGTAACTGTTGTGAAGATAGTCTTATCATATTTTCGTCGAGGCAAGATCATGCGGACGGTGTACATGTAATAACATAACGCCGTCCTCCAACGAAATTCACATCTTTTCACGAATTTAGAAATTCCAAGACTTCGATTTTGCGTTACCTCGAGATTCGAAGATACCATCTGCGCTGTGAGAAATTTAGATCAAATCGTCCGTCTAAATCGCACTGCTTTTCGGTCGATCTTGCCTTCGCTCCTATTTCTAACGCATTATTCCTAGAAATAGAATATATCATCACATGTAAAAAAAAAAAAACGATAGCCATCATTTCGTCTTCGAGCGCGCTTACGTGTTCGTAAACACGTGGTAATAATACGTACCAGCGATTAGCACGTTATTTCCCTCTTCAAGGTCGTTTTCACGATTTAATAATAATAATAATAAGTACAGGCAAAGTTTTCCTGAACTCATTGTTCATGCACGCGATTCGTATTATATTCTAGATTTCTCTTTCATATAATTATATATATTTTTTAAATCATACATATCATAACGTTTTAAAGCATCTAACGAGAGTTATCAGTTGATCATCCCTGAATTTCGTTCTGAATTTATACAATCACATGCGCTACATATGTATCGCATATATCATGAAACCTTTTTTTTATTTCAGCTAACAAAGTGACCGGAACTGTCAAGTGGTTCAATGTCAAGAGCGGATACGGTTTCATTAATAGGTCAGTAATTATTATTTTGCAACTGCCTCGCGCTTTTGTCTCTTTTTTTTTCATCATTTGCGACGTTCACCCCTTTACATATTACTAGATAGATGAGGACGTGCACAGCTCTACTCGCTTGTGTGTGCGTGAGTGTGTGTTTTGTGTGGGCGTAAGAGTTACTCATATACTACTATTAATCTAAACGTCTATTTCGCGCCGCGACCGCGCGCGAATAGTTAAGCGACGTCGTGTGCATTAACTGTTGCATCTTCCATGAAAAATTTAGCCGCGAACACGCGTTGTGAAATGTCTAATTATCTTTCTCGCCGCTTTATTTCCCTCCCCGCAAAATGCGTTTAAAATTACGTTTGTTCATCTTCCGTTTGCATCGCGCGTCTACCGAATAAATTTCGCGACTTCCGTCGCGTGTTAAATTATTCAAGAAGAATGCTAACCGACTGACGCAAGCGACTGTTCCACGTGAAAATTTCAGTTCTCGCGAAGAGTTATTTGTCTGACGTTATTTATATCGAATCACAGTCCATAGTTTCACGCGTTCTTTTAAAAAAAATCTTTAATGTCGAAGAAAGGAAATAAAACATTTGTTTTATAGATTTAACATTTATTTTAATTTACTGAAGCACATTTTTTCAATCAACGACTCATTTTCATTGTCATCGACAATCTGTTCTCATTCTACACTGAGAGAAAAAATATTGTAAAACAAAAAATTTTACTTAAGACAAAATTATTTACTCAATAGATAAATAATAGCTTATTTACTTGCAGTCAAGTTAAAAATTTTTCAATTGAAATACTTATGTAAATATAATGAAGAAATAAATTTTAATCAAGTAATTTTTTCTTGCATTTTACAAAATATTTACCGTTAGACTGTTTTTATATTCAAGATTGTTCAATCAGATTTTTTAATCTAAGGAAACAATTTAATTAAGTTTAATAATATTATTAGCATATTTGTAAAATCATTTAAGTGTAAAAATATAAAAATACAAAATTATACTTAAAGTAATACGTCTATTTACTTAAAAGTAAATATTTTTACTTAAATTGAAAACAAATGCTTGCATAAAAATATATGGTTTTAAAAAAATGTATTTTTTTTATTTAAAAAAATTGTTCTCTCAGTGTATTCTTCTAATTCCTTTTATTCAAATCAGGAACTAATCGTGACAAGCTAATGCTTTAATACAAATTTCTGACTTCCCGTTGCGCTTTCGGCCTGAAAATATAAGATTTAGGGCGTGATAGACCCGCGGAGACTAATTGATAACGATTTTAGCGCACAGGGAGAGGGGGAGGGAAGTGGCAGTCTCTAATATTAGGAAAATCACCGTCTCTCCGCCGCAGGTTCGACCTGCAACCTCGACCTGGCAGCACGCCGCACGGAAAATAGACGCTTCATTCGGCACGTGGACGAGCCGTATAGGAACGTAGAGTCGGTCCCTCGCTATTTCGAGGTCCCACTATTTATCTGGCAGATCGCCAGGAGATTTTCGCGTGCGCGCGGTGATGCTTTACGCACGAAACTTTTGCCCGCGCGTTTTCAGACAACCCTCTCTTCTGAGCGATTCGCGACGAGGACGAGGCCGCGTGTTTTTATTCAGAAAGAAAATTCGCACACGCGTGTAACTTCGTCGATCGTCTTCACGTTCTTCTTTACGTATTCGGAGGCGGAAGATAGTTTCGCACGATCGGTCTTAGACTCGAACGTTCGTCTGCCCTCGAGAGATCTCGAATGCACTTTCACTAACGCCAAACGGTGCCCAATGTGTCGCAAAACATTGGAAACGGCAGTTACGATATACAACTGTTTACAGAGATACAGAACGCTTTCCTTGGATTGTCCTAACGATCAGCAAATCGTCGCGTAGACAGATATAATTTAGTTCAGGATATTTACTATCGTGAAAAACCGGGAATTTTCGGGGAATTTATTTTTTATCCCTGAAACGAATGGATTTTTATCGGATTTATACTGATACTTCGAAATTTTTTAAATTTTGAATTAGTGACAAAATATAGTTATAAATTGGCATTGTGTGTTTAATCTCCTTACGAATTCTGTACTTCCGGCTATTATAGATCCATGTATTGTGAATAGATCGTTATATTTAGATTTCCAACTCAAGAAGATTTTATACTCCTGCTTATATGAGAATATGAGTGTGATATGATACTATTTTTTTTCTGTGTACATACATATATAAAAGATAGTATTGTATATCTTTTTCAGAATGAAAATTTATCTATGTTTTTGGAAAAGAAATTTATGTCTCATATCTGTTGCTTATTCAGACTTATTTACGAGCGACTTTTCGTGGTAAAAATGCCATAAATTTATTAAAGTAGCAATATATACGATTGCCGACAATCAGAATAATTTTGAAATTTGAAATATCGTACTTACGCGAGAGAAAATTGTTTTGCAAATGTATACGACTATTAATAATTGAGATTAAAACCGAAAATCTGTTTCAAGCTCGCTCAGAATTATTCAAAGATACTTCCGGGACAAATTTCCCTACGAAATCTGCAAAGTTAATAAATGAATTAAATATCGCCGTGAAATCCGTATATACGTTTTGCTGGAATCTAACGGTCTTTACCGAAAATACCGAGTCCATTGTTCATTCATCGTGTTCGTCCCGAATTTGGCGAACTCGATTATACCACAATGGGAGAGCAACGTTCTGCCTCAATACCTATTGGATCATACCTATTATACGGTTTCGATCTATGTTCTGGGGCAAACAGAAATT
Source organism: Solenopsis fugax (assembly GCA_003595255.1). NCBI lineage: Eukaryota > Metazoa > Arthropoda > Insecta > Hymenoptera > Formicidae > Solenopsis > Solenopsis fugax. The sequence continues at coordinate 7,861 of QKQZ01044325.1, read as the reverse complement.
TCGCTACAATAGATTTCTGTTTGTACAGTTGATATCAAAGTTGACAAGTGGAAAGACAGTTAATCGTTTAAATTAAATGGTATTAAAATAATAAAAAGCGTAACGTACGAAAACACGTTAATTTTACTTCTCGTAAAAATAAAAATAAAGTTACGAATGTCGATAATTCGAACAGTTCGGCTCTGAAAACTTGATTCGATTTATCTGATTTACCTTTTATTAACTGCGTGTGAGAAAGAGGAATCGCTGTCTAGCTGTGACAGCTGGCGTTTGTGTACGAGCTGTATTTCTCTCCTGTACTGTGTGCATCGCGGGAGGGTTCAACGACCTCTCTACTCCGTGCTTTGCTCCGCAGCTTCATGGATTCCGATTACGTCTCTACGCTCGCGAATTCATGCGTAGGACAGATGTATATACATATCGTTACGCGTGACGCGCATGTATCGTGTACATGCCGCAACTTTGTAGAGTATGTGAATTACGCGAATCCCCGTGCTGATGCGATTATGCCAAATTTCCATCGCGCGCAATGTGCAGGTGGACGCGATTATTATGCTTCTTTACGATTTAACTCAACGCATCTAACGCAACGATTTTTTTGCTTTAAAACAATCGACTGTCGTTACAAAATTACTGGAATTATGGAAAAATAATGATTTCTATCATAATATTTGTTTTAAAATTATTAAAAACTTATAAATGTAACACGTAAATTTTGAGTATTAATTTTAAAAATTTACTGTAGAAATATGAATATTGACTGCTTTTAACAATGGTTCGTCCTGTCTGTTTCAGAAACGATACCAAGGAAGACGTGTTCGTCCATCAAGTAAGTCTCATATTTAAATGCTAGTTAGTAATATTTTAAAAATAAAATTTGCTACATATCATTGTTCTGCAATCGTAGTCGGCTATCGTCAAAAACAACCCGAGAAAAGCTGTACGTAGCGTGGGAGATGGCGAGGTCGTTGAGTTCGACGTCGTTATTGGTGAAAAGGGTCACGAGGCCGCCAATGTCACGGGACCAGCGGGCGAAGCGGTAAAAGGCTCACCCTATGCTGCGGACAAGCGTCGCGGATATCGCGGCGTTCACTGGGTGTATCCGAGACGCGGCAATGGTCGACCGCAGAATCGTAGATCACGCGAAGGCCAGGAGGGTTACGAGCAAGGTACACCGTCCGCCATTTGTTTAAATCTTAATCTCGTTTGTTCTTTTGAATATTACGAGTGATTTGCCTTCTTTTTAATGATTTAGGCGAAGGAAAAGGCGATGACGCAAACGCCGAAGGAGGCAGCCAGCAACAACAGCAACAGCGTCGCTACAGGCTGCGTCGCCATTATGATGGTTACTACCGCGGAGGACGCCGTTCCGGGCCCACATCGGCGCAACAGCAAGGAGATGCTGGCGAAGGTGGTGAGCAAACCGAAGGAACCGGCGGCGAAGGTGGCGCTCCGCCGCGCGGTGGTGGTCGTGGACGCGGTGGTCCATCACGACGTTACTTCCGCCGCAATTTCCGCGGAGGAAGAGGTGGTGGTCCGCCACGACGTCCTCGCAGCCAGGATGGCCAGGTAAGGGTTAGTATCTAACCCTAGCCAAGCTAGCGTTTCTTACACATCGTTACTCAACGACTAGTAGACGAAAGTGTCGAATTGAACATGTTAATTGCGAATTAGCATGATCCCTGAATCTTATACGCCTTTCATCCACAGTTCCGAGAGTATATATTTTATACGTTCTTTATTAAATTGTATCGTGTTAACAAGATGCTTCTCAGCAGCAAATATTATGAAACATAATAATTACAAGTAAGATATTTCAATCTAAATTATTGCTTGTAGTACAATTGTAAATTAGTTTGAAATAGAAATGACTTGACAACGGTTTATTCAAAATTATATGAGGAAAGTGTTTTAGTTTTGAGAATGTCATTGTTATATTAGAATTTTTATATGACGTTTTTTCTTCGACGTTTCGAGTACGCAAGACCTCGGAACTATAGGTGAAATATCTTGTACATCTAATTTGCAATCGGTTTTGAAACAGTTTTGTTCTGTACATTAATTTCTATTACAACAAATACGGTTCACAAAAAAAAAAAAACACTCGGTTGCTTGCACCTAAACGGTATACATTATCCCTTTGCTATTTCTTTCTGATAACAGTATTGCATTATTTCATAGTAATAAACGGACTTTGCACATTGTAAACGTTCCTTTATTTCAATTTTGCATTCTTGCAAATGATAAATTGTATTTCAAGTCTGAACTAGCTGTTTAAATCTGCACGGTAGTTATAATAAAAAACGAAAACTTAGTAGTATTAGGCTTTATAACAATATTGTTATATATATATATATATAGATGCATTTCTTTAAAAGAATTATACTTGTATTTGCAGCAAGATTCTATAATTTCCCTCTTAATGCATTGTCCGCGCACGGAGTATGTGTTCTGTGCTGTTTGCGAATAACTTTTTTTTTTACCACACACTTTGTAAAACAATAAAGTATTTTACGAGCATCTTAACGAATTTTCTACAATTGGCAAAGCACCCGCAATACCGAAATTAGATAAACATTATAAAAATCAGGTGACCGATGACGAGGCCGTTGGCGAGAATGCGCAACTCGGTAATTCGCGGAGAAATCCACGACCACGTTACAAACGACGATTAGTACGACGACCTCGTGCGACGTCGAGCCAACAGACGAACACGGTAGAGAATTTGCCATCTGCGGATGCAAAACGCAAATCTCCCAATCCCGCTTCCTCTCCCGTGACATCTCTTCGAGCACAGGCCACTGATATCCTACCCGAATCCTGCAATAAATCCACAAAGGTATAATGATTCTACTCTTTCTTATTCAAGTTGGAAGGTAACACGTGTTATCTTAGATATTCTTTACTGACGACAACTAATGGACGATTTTACGGATCTGGCCGACGGTTGTACCTTCGCAAACATGCGAGCATACGGTTAAACGGAAACTGTAACAAACGTTCAGTTATTATTTCGAAAAAGAAAAAAGACGCTTACCACAGGAAAATTCATAATTGTAATAAATCGTGAATCATTAGTCTCACCTACATTCATCTGTAAATACGTATTTCTTCGTCAATAGATTGCACTCGTCAACATTTATTAATTTTTTTTCTTTTTTTCATGCATATTCAACTGTACAGCTTAAATGCGAGTACTAATCAGAAGTTAATATATACATGAACTTCTCTCAGAAGCCGAGCCGGAGTGAATTCTGTTTTTATTAATTTTTAATACCAAAACATATAATTAATTCATAACTTCCGTTAAATTCTCTTTGCTTTTTATTTCACGGAGTTAATCCGCGGTTGTTCTCGGTTACTGAGAGATTCGTTTATATGACTCCGACATAGCGGAGTATCCAAAGCGCGCGGTAGACGTGGGAACTTTGCAATTTGAAACGAACGAGAGAAAGCTTTTGATTAGGAGACTGCGAATGCGCGATTCGTCGACAATACAGAGCGGTAGCGCTTAGCACACACTGTTTGCACGTGTCTCTTTGTACTCTTTTCAGTCGGAGCAGAAGTCTGATGCACCTAAAGATTCGGATGCACCTGCCGCTGCGCCTGCTCCACAGGTAACGTCGCTTTTTATTTTTTTTTCCTTTTTTTTTGATCTCGCAGAAACTCATATGCGATTGCCGCAGTTTTCATTCACTTCCGGTGCATTAGGTGCGATCGACGAGAAGCAGATCTTCCGATTTAGTTTCTTGTTCTCCGTTACTCATCTTTCCTCCTTTCATTCTCTAGAAGGAATTGCATTTTCTACACATAGCTCTTACACGATGTCTCAAAGAAAGATGTATAGACGACTATAGCAAAAATACTTTAACTTTACGCGTTGCATAATTGCTGTTTTCGTAATGTATTGCTTTTGCAACCTTCGCGCAACGAATAACGTTCGTCAATGTGTTATGTTCGCAGGAGAGCCAACCGGTGCAGAACACCACCACCGAAAGCACCGCCTAACCGAGACAGAGTAACGCGCTATTACCGCAGGACACTCCTTTTTAACATATAACACCAACACCCGTTATACACTGCAGCAACAACTAAAAAAAAATCCAAAAAAGAAAAAATGTAACAAAAAAAATCAACTCTCTCCACCGAAGCAAATTAAAATTAAGATACATGTGAAAATTGAGAAGCGTACAGCCGCGCTTGACGGGCTTTTTTAGCGAGATAGCAAAGTTTCATCCTCTGATATGTAATAATCTATAGGCTTGACCTTATTTCGCTGAAAGAACTCTTTAGGAATGGCCGCGTGCTTCTCGTTTCGGGAATCGGACAGAAGGGTAAAGCAATTACGGAGTACGGAGCGATGAATGAATTCGAGCCGGCACGAGATAGATAGATCTATATATATTTTTTTGTTTTTGTTTTTTTGTGTATTTCTTGTTTCGTACATTACTTATAATTTTTCTCTCCGGTAAGGCGCATTATAAATCGTTTCATACATACACATAGATTTGAGTTTATTGCTACATTTCCATGAGCTTTCTTCACTTTCGGCGACTTTTCCATCAAAAGGAGTAGTGAAAAAAAAACTTAAATACCGCTGATAAATGAATCCTACTCGAGTGTTTGTCTGTCTCGAAGTCATTTCTTTTCACAGCTTACATTTCGAAATTGATGAGCTTACCGTATTGCTTTCACTCTTTCAGTATGAAGAATTGGAATTGTCGCGGTCACATCGTAGCCTTGAATATTTTAAAATTGTTAATTGCAGAGTAATCACGCGATAAGCATAGAGTAAATGCAATACAAGTTTTGATACTCGAGGATGAAAATGCGGTCGCGGATCTAATTTTTTTATACTTTACAGGCGATCACAAACTAAAAACGATTATTGTAATAACATTTGGCCATATTTTTACAATTGTTAATAATTGGCCCCTGGTGGGTCCCTTACGGTATATTATTAATTAACAATTATTGTTTTGACTTTATTCATTATTGATTAGTCATGGAATTGGGCGCGAAAACTCGTGAGGTGTCACGTTGCGAGTCTTTCCGAGCTGCGAGCGATGCACACGAAGGCACATTGAAAAAGTGGTCTCGTTCTTTTTTTTTTTCTCCGATGTGTATACTTGCATCCTATAATTCATGTTATTGAGCCTTTGGACCAGTCGCAAATGAGAACGACTCCTCAGCGTGAAATCTCACAGACTTCCGTGCGTGAGTAAATCGTCCGGTCCTTTGGAATTGACGTCAGTCGACCATGCACCGAGCAGGTCGTTTTTTTTTTTTAATATGGTATCGCTGACCGCTTGCATGCGGCAATCGACTCGATTTGACTTTTCGGAACAAGAGCCGGGCGTATCATACATCGGCTCGATTGACAAAACTTCAAATATCGTAGATTGTCATGAGAGTACGCAAGTGAACGCAAGTTAAGGAGAGAGAAAAAACAAACTTTGTATAATTTTGCATGGAACTAATTTTTAAAATTTTAGTTTGTAGTATCGTCGACGGATTATAAAATAAATATATACATCTACTTTCTTTAAAAAAAAAGAAAAAGAAAAAAAATTGAAACATCTATTTGGCGAACTTTATTGATTTCTGATTTCCGTCTATATCCAGGCGACACAAACGTCTGTGAGATCATCATCGCGAAGATCTGTTAGACAGACATCCTAATCTTTCATACGTCTTCGTGTCGTTTGGGTGTAGCGTTACCGATGTTACATGGTATTCATTGTTTCCGTCGTCGTGTAGTTTGTCGACCAGTGATGCGCGCAAAATGTATTCGCGAATGAAGAACGATTTCAAATAATGGCGGATACACTTACGCGTTGTGAAATACGTACAGAAATTTTTTTTCGCGAGAGACGTGGACGGGCGTGAGGATCTTATGTACGCTATTTGCGTCGACGGATATGCATATTCAAAATCGTTGCTCGCGAATACAATTTGTCCCAGACATGTCACTACTGACACGCGGTAGTCGTACCTTCTGTCCTGGTACCGGCAGGAGGATTCCGCCCAAGCTAATTACCAAGCTAATTATGGTATATATCACCACGATGATCGTCTTTAATTGTCTCACTGTCCTACCACGTCCCGTTTGTGAAGTAGCGTTTGCCACGCCACGAAAACCTGAGTGTGTCGAGTCTTCGTAAAATTTGCATAATACCTTTTGTTTGTGTAAACGAAAAAAATCTGAGAGATCGAGAAGTTCTGGTACCCTCGAGGTGCGAAACATCCGATTGGTTCAGGATTAGTTGTTTAAGAGAATAATAAAGAGAGAAAGAGAGAGAGTGTATGCGTGAGTGTGGTGCCAAGTGGAGAGAGACAAACACGCGGTTACGTTACGGCGGACGCGCGCGCGTTTATATATTTGCAGCACTTCTACAACCGAGTAGCGAAATGAAAGTGAAATAAGCGAGAGAGGCGATCAAATGCCGATCCGATTCCGAAGTCGCCGTAATTTTTCTATTTTTTTTTCCACCCCTCCATTCGATTTTCGTAAGGGAGAGGAACCCAACGGACACGAGATGCTATCGATCGAAACGCCGTCACCCGCGCCGTTTTCCGCTTTTTCTATTACACCGCAATCCGCGTCCGTTGGGACAAAAGCCCGTGGCGACTCTTCGGACCGCGTTGTTTAACGTAATCACCCTCCGTTGTCTAACGTAACCGCGCGTTCCCACGAAAAAAACACGGTAGAAAGAAATATAAAAAAAAAGAAAAAAGAAATCCAAGAGAGACGGCCTCTTGAGACGGAAGAGAGAGAGAGAGAGAGAGAGAAAGAGAGGCGCGGAACAAGCAAAAATTTCAAGCGGCGCGCCGAATCGGGCGTGCGATCGTAACTGCAAAAAAAGAACAATGCATGTGTTAACAGTGAATATCAGAGTTAAAACGAAAACCAAAGCCGTGAGAACAAAATCGAAAGAAAACGAATCACGAGCGAATCCAGTAGCTAAACTTCACACGCGGTTAAAAGAAAAAAAGAAATGAAAAGAAAAGCGAAGGAAAGAAAGGGAAAAAAAAAGGGAAAACCCGGCGTGTGCAGTAACCGAGAAAATCAGTTTGTGTACTTCGTCGTTCGGATTTATCGCCGTTGTCGAGACATCTCGACGCGGCCGTCAGTCAATCGCGATCGCGTACGTGTTCGTTGCGAAAAAGTTGAAAGACGGCTTACGATCGGGCGGACGCGGAAAGTTCGCGGGTAGGAGAGCAGCTTGAATCCGCGGCACGCATCGCGCACGCGGTCCATTAGCTCGCCGGAACGTTCTCGCGGGACTCCGTGCACGTTTATCCCGAGGAAGCGGAAGGGATCTCCCCGTTAGCCCGGTGCTTCGTATGTTAAATATCCTTCTCGATCGGGAGGCGAGTTTGCATCCTGTAGAGATTCTTTAACATACGAAGCGTTCGATATCGCACGAGTGCGCGATTGTTTTCGCGTTCGAGGCTCTCGCGTTCTTCACAAATGTGTCCGCGAATTAACGGACCGCGTTTGCGAGATTTCGCGATTTGTCATTGTCGATGGTTCTTCGGTTCTCGTCACCGTGGGGGGTGGAACGGAGACTCGAGTCGCCGCTGGATAGGAGGGCGAACGAAAAATTCGTCCTTTTCCGCTGAAGAGAGGATCCTTCGGGAAGGAAGGACGAGCC
>QKQZ01044321.1:0-23702 GCA_003595255.1 Solenopsis fugax | reverse complement strand
CCTACGACAATGACGGCGAGTGGACAGTGAGTGCTAACGTCGCAGCGACACGAAGTGATTGATTGACCAAAATTCGATACACTCTACCCAGATGTCCTACATTTGAAAGGCATAAATCGGAGCAAAGCAAGGTTGGTCATCGAAATTGTTGAAAAAATTTAAGACATGACATTTTCTTCTTATTTACACGTACCATGAAATAAGATTCTCACATTTCATGTAACGAAATAAGTTTTTAAAAATTGTTATAATTATTATTATAAAAATTAAAGCGATAATAATAAAAATATAATACTTTGAAAATTAATTGAAATATGCCATAATTAAATTTTATTTTAGAAAAACGTTAATTTTTACTACATATTACACAAATTCACGTACAACTTATATTGTAATTTGTAATTTGTATACAAAAGACAACTAGACAAAGATTCTAATGGCATAAAATGGTATATAATCGTAACAATATTATTTTTGTTATTAATATAGTATAATTTATTTCTATAACATCTCTACTTAATAATTATATCGTATTGCAATTTAATAAAAGAGTTGTTTTTTATTAATATATAAACAGTAATATGACGTTGCAAGGGTATCATCCCAACTAACAAAAAAAAATTAAAGAAAGACTTCTTAAAAAAATCTAAAATTTACTTTCAAGATTAGAATGCTTCTAACAATTTTTATGACTTATTTTGGACATTCGTATCCCGTTATATATAATCCCGTTGTATATAACACGAGTGATAGAACAGTATCTACTTACCAGATTATGATGGCAATGGTTTTCTTCTAAGTACACGCGGTCTGTGAGCTACACTAGTTGGACCACGTTTCCCATACCTCAGGCTGGATCTTCTTCGATCTTCTCTAAGACATCAGACTACACTTTTTCTCACAAGGCTATCTCGCCGAAACCGATCCTCGCAAGCACGCGAGTCCGAAATAAATCACAAAGAACAAAACTAACACCCCCTAACGGACCCACCGATCTGGTGTACAGTCCGGGGCGCACTAAAGTGGCGAACACTCGGAGCCGTATCGGTGGTTCGCGTTAAAATGAGGGTGCTGTTCGCGCATCCCCCGTATTTAGGGGTAGCCGTCGCGTAGGGTAGCGCGAGCGTGGCAGGTGGAGGCGCGACGAGGGTGGCACTGGCCAATGGCAGTGTCTGCAGCGTTATACGGGGGTGGAGCGTAGCAACGGGGTGAACATATTCGCTCGTCGGGACGCGTCTGCTAGCACCGTCCAGACCACGCCTACATATTTCAGGTTCGACACATGTGCCCGGGATCGTCGTCGTCGTCGTCGTCGCCGTCGCCGTCGCCGTCGTCGTGGGCTCTTGCCACCCCCTTCCTCTCCGTCCGACTGCCTTACCCTCTCCGCGTTGCGCAACGCGTACCGCAGGATCCCGCTCTGCCAGGGTAGTGAAGATGACGGCGGGGGAGAGGATACGACCGGGGACTGTAATTCAGCCTGACAAACGATCTTGAATATTTTTAACGCCCGCGCCCCGATCTCTGCTCCTTTTTTATGGCCGACTCGCGGCTATATTGGACGTTCGGCAGACGATCCAGGTCTACCGACGAAGATATGGTAAAGAAAGTCGTTTCAAAAACGCGAATATGAAATATGTAAAGAGCTTAATAAGACGAAAGATTGAAACTTTGAAAATTGTTTCGAAGAAGCTTTGTCAATTAAATAAGCTGACCAAGAAGTAACTTTGTACACACTTACATATTACTTGTATCACTTTTGATGTAATATTACTATTTTTTTCACAATTATAATTATAATGTATTTTTGACTCTATAAATCTTGATTTTTGGCTTATTTATAATTATTTTAAGATGCTCGCGTTTGCGCATTTCGAGTGCACAATTATCGAATGACGAACCGTTGGGAATTATCTAATCATTTCGTGAGATTACGTACGTAAACCTCGAAATAAGTCAAGATGGGTGGCATCGTAGTTTCACGCCGGAAAAATAACTTCCGATACAAGTGGGTGCAGCGGGCAAAAACTCGCCACGGAGCCAATAGGCGATCAATCATAAGCCGGTGATCTATTTTACCGGGCATGTGAGAGCCGTCGATTTCTTACGCGACTCCCGAGATCCCGGCAAATCCTAAGGGGAACGCCGCGAGGTTAAAGGACATTAACTTCTTGATTGAGTCGGCAAAAAGTTGTAATGACTTTTCGATTGGCGCTATCTCGCGCTCGGCGAAGACTCGCAAACGAGTATTTGCGAAAGAGAACATCTCAGTTTCTTGTATCTTATACACACAGTGTCTCAAAAACAAAGAATCTTTTTCTTCTGCCCACAGATACTACAAATCGGACTAAGAAAAGTGGCAGTTGTCTCAGAGTCGGGGAATAATTTCAAAAAAAATTACCATTAATGATTAAAAGAATTTGGCAACTCATAATGGCAAAATGTCACTGTTTATTTTAAATAAAATTTTATTATATTTTGTTACGTGAGACGCAAGATGATAAATTCTATAATTAAAAATTGTTTAACTAAAATTTTTTTCTTAAATTAAAATTCTTTAGATCTCAAATTGATCACAGGATGCTTTAGATATCTCTGGAAAAAATTATTGATGCAACGTGTTATCATAAAAAAATTATAATATTGCATCAAAATTTATTTCCGCTGCATTAAAAAACAAAATGGAAGATTCAATCTTGAGAGACAATCTCGGTGATTTAATAAGCTCGATTGTATCGGCAATGGCTCTCTTCGGGTCGATTCATGCGCAGAATAAATTAAACGATCCGCCTCACGTGCAGCAGATAGTGTGGCATGCGATACAACCGAGTCTAATCTTAATGCAGAGTCGTAAAGTCGAAAGAGTCATTACGACGACGTTACGTGTGACACGCGTCGCACGGCAGGGCGGCTACGAAACGCTTCTGTATCTTGGCGCAGCCATTCCTGGATTATGAACCATATTTATTGCCGATCATACAGTGTCATTCCCCGCGAACTCGGAGAAACGTCAATATACCGATCTCTAATTTCGTTTTACGCCCCTCCATCTTGCTTCGCGTAAAACAGTATTCTCGCGAAGAATACTGTTATAATACATTCTCCTTCTTTCCTTCGTCATTCACAATGATATATTGATATACAAAAAAGTAAAGATATGTATATCAGATTTATAATTTTTCCGTTTGTACTTTAAATTAAATTTCAGTAATTTGCGAATTGTTTCTTGCTCAGAAGCATATAATGTATATTATATCAAATAATATATGCGTGCAAGGGAATAATATATTTAACAGAGAAAAGCTTTCAGATGTCTCTCTCTAATTTTAATGAAACTTAATTCGATATGTATATTTTTATCGGCAACCAAATATGTTTAGGGGATGAAATCGGCCATAGAAAATCGACAAAGTTTTCGTTTTTCGGCTATAAAAAAAATTAATTTTTATACCATTGGATTGTGAAATTCTATACATTTTGTACATTAACAAAATTACGCTATGGTGCTTCGTTATATATTGTCAATAAAAAAACGTATCGATCATTTTTACTCCTCTACAAGCTCACCAAGTTTTATTAAAATTGGATAGAGATCAATTGAGAATCTTTCCTCATAAGTAAAAATATTAAGAAAAACGGTTAAGTTAAATAATATATTACAGATTTCTTCTTCGTGCTACATTTGTTTCCTCTATCAATTTATTCTTTCCCTTCGACTATAATTCTCACTGAACTGTAGCGCGTAAACTGAAGATTTGTCTCGCCTAATACGGATTCTAAATCTTCAAGTAGAAAAATACGTCGCGCGTGAGAATCGCATTTTGCCACCATCTGCCCATGTTATTTTGCAAATCGGCCAGAAAGAGCAAGTTTCGTGCCGCCTAATTCGACCAAGTTAAACGCACGAGCGGGCGAGAAGCCGGTGGCGCTCGACACGTGGCGGACACGCGTGAGCTGTTAGCACCGAGCGTGGGTTCGTCGAAGGGCACTTTAACATCGACAGTATCTGTTACGTGGGTCCACGAAAGGGACACCTTACATGATGCGTGTACTTCGGCTCGATTGACTCCTACACGGGAATTAATACGTCATCGAGTGAACATGATCACGTATATCATATAGATATATGTTGCAAGAATATTGTGTGTTTACTCCTTTTTTTTAATGAAGAAAAATCAGAAAAAATATTTTAGAATTTTTTAATATTACCAATTAATTTGTATCAAATATTTTATATACACAGAAAAAAAATTAGTATTAAATCAACAATTCATTGTTTCATATATAAGCAAGAATATAAATTCTTCTTGGAAGATTTTATAATCTTAAACAGACACAATTTGCTAACATAAAGAAATTTTGTTTCTTCATGTAAGCAAATTATGTCTATTTAAGATTATCAAATTCTTCCTTGAAGATTTTAAATTCTTGCTTATATATGAAACAATGAATTGTTGATTTGATACTCATTTCTTTCTATGTAATTTTCTGTACACAGAAAAAAATGAGTATCAAATCAACAATTCATTGTTTCATATATAAGCAAGAATATAAAATCTTCTTGGGAGAATTTGATAATCTTAATCAGACATAATTTGCTTACGTGAAGAGAAAAATTTTCTCCATGTAAGCAAATTATGTCTCTTTAAGATTATAAATTTTTCCAAGATTTTATATTCTTGCTTATATATGAAACAACGAATTGTTGATTTGATATTAATTTTTTTTGTGTATATATTTTCTTCATCGTATATTTATATCTAAAAAGTAAATCATAGGAAAAATTCTGAAAATGTTTTTAATTGCATCGTTGGATATAATATTCATATAATATGAGCTCGTTAGCATAGTAAAAACATACTCCGTGATTATTTATTTAAGCTCACGTTTTTTGTGCCATGCTTTGTGCTTCGCGAAAGGGAGTAATGTCATCCGCTTTTCGCATCGCTGACGCGGCTGCACGGAGCAAATGCACGCGAGTTTTTGTCGGGGTCGCACGGTGATAAATATGCAGCCGATGCAGTTGATGAGAAAAGGTCGTTTATCAATCATCCATTAACGCAGCCCCGCCGAAAACCTGCTCGCTCCTGAGCCATATTTCACAGAATCATCGCGATTCCCTTCCGGCCGCTTTGGCCGCACGTTTGGTTTTCCATTAAAATTCACTATCTACGTTACTCAAAAGCAAGCAACGCGTAAAAGCAAAAATTTAAATCACTGAAAAGTCATTCAATCAATATAATAGCAAAATATTGATGAATTCATCATAATAACAATTTTTCTTTTTCTGCAAAGGTATAGCAGCGAACACAATCGTATACTAAAAAATACAGTTCCAAATTTCGAAACATCAAATATCTAAAAACACATAAAAATTTCAAAACTTAGAAATTTAAGTTGTGTTAAAGTACAAGATTTTACGAAACATATTTTTCATTTGTATTTTTCATTTGTATTTAACCCAGCAAACACAAAGTTACAGTTCTATAAATGTTAGTTGTCATTTCTGACTCAGCAATGTAACTGTCAGCAATGTAATATGTATAACACACTCGTTATAGAGTAGGTAAAATAGATCTAAATTTCTTAATTTTTTTCGATTTCGATATAAAATCGACGAGATGCTCAGACTATATTAGTGCCTATACATTAATTGTAAAAAAAGACTTTTAAATCTGTAAAAGCAATTAGAAAAATAGTGTGCTGTAACAAATCGTGTTCTGTCAGTAAAATAGAACGACTTTAATATCCCCTTAATACTAATCATTTTGCTCTTTTTTTTTCAGAATTATAAAGCGACGTATACGAGGAATGAGAAAATACGGTGAGAGATGAGGAAAGGTTAGTACTTCTTCAGGAATTCTTGAAACAGGGTGGTCTCGGCCTGACAAATTGAATGTGCGATAAATTCAGAGGATTGTTGAAATAACTTGGCGTGGTGTACATACTCACGGCGGGCGCGAGGAGGGAAATTCCCGAGATGAGAGTGCGGGAGATTTAGATTTTACGGACGTTTAGGCAATTCCTTAACTTATAGTCGAGACCATGCATACGAAATGAATCGACTGCTGTTTAAACGCTCTTGTAATTTCGCTCTGCCGAAACTCTTTCGAAACGAAGCTTCCGTTAGAACAAATTGAACGGAGATTATCGATAATCTGTATGGACATTCGTTCCGAACAAAAATGGTTTCTTTGTATTCTCTAACGATTTATCAATTCCAGATGCTTTATTGAACAACAGTTAACTGACTTAACTCCGCACTATAGATAAATTGCTTTCGAGCGATGGTGCCCTTTGATAATGACGCTATAACCCTGCCTATATACATGCCACATCAAAATTATCAACGTACGCCATTCTTCCTCCGCTCGCGCCCCCTTATTCCCCCTATCTATCCGTCTATCTGTTCTACGAGAGAAGTTTGTCCCGCATTGTTGATATCGTCCCAACGATACCGAGTCGCGTTCTCTCTTTCTCTCTCTCTCTCTCTCTCTCTCTCTCTCCCTCCCTCTCTCCCTCCCATCCTCCGCGATGGCTCCGGGGAATTCTATTCGGAGCACCGCCTAAGATGCCACCTTCGGCTCTTATCTCTGTGCACACGGTGGGTTGCGCGTGGCGGTTGCTTATGTGTTACGTGAATACCTTACCTAAATGCCGCCGCGGGAGAGACGTCCCCTGCGTACCCATTTCATGAACCAGCCACCCCTCTCGCGATGCGGGGGTTGGGAGGGGGAGGGCGTGGGGGCTGACGGTACCGCAGCATCGCGCGAGGGAGTCGACCGAGGAAAATTAATGCGACTTCCAGCCGGGCGCTATCGGACGCCGCTATCTCGCGCCTCGACCGCGCGCCGTAAACGTGAGTCGCCTAGGCGAGAAGTTCCCGAATTTAAGCGACCGAGTCGCGCCGAAAGTGCGCCGTGCGATCGTGGCTTCGCGCGAACGGAGAGCAACGCGCGTTAAGAACACCGTGATATCTCGGAGCGTCTTTCTCGGCGAACAGTTGCGTCTGTTCTCCGAGAAATAGTTCTATGGTGCGGTGTGAAATCTAGTTGCTCCATCCAATTCGCTCTAACTGCAGGCATTAGTCAGTGACTAGTTTTATATTCACTCTAAAAAAAGTCTTGTACACTGAAAAACAAATTGTTAAATTTTAATAAATATTTGTTTGATTACTTGCAATGAAATATTTACTTACGGTACATAAATATTTACTCAATTAAAAAAATGATAGTTAAATTAAATTAGTGGTTCTTGCATTAAATAAATATTTATTTACATTTAGTAAATATTTCATTAGTACTATTCGAACAAATGTTTATTAAAATTTAATAATTTTTTTTCATTGTGTGTAATAATAATCAAACTTAGATGATAGTTACTAAGCTTTAGTGAAATAGTTTCAATTAAATATTCAGTTAATATAATCAAATTTTTAGTAACATTTAGTAACCGTTTAGTAACTGTTTAATAACCGATTATTATACATATTTAGTTACTATTAACATAATTACTAAATATTACTAAATATTTGATTATATTAATCAGACATTTAATTGAAATTATTTCACCAAAGCTAGATTATTACTACTAAACTTTTTTCAGTACAGTAAGAAACTTATCTCTTAAATGTTAATATGTCATATATCCAGTTATAAGCAATATTTCTTTGCGCGAATGGAAATCAGTACGAATTAATTTTTATGAAACTATCCTAATGTCTTGGAGCATAATGTGCCCTGCCGAAAACTACATCTGTTGTCAAAGAACTACGTCTATCGCTGCTAAGACCGAGGGTATATAATGGTACGAAGAAATTAACGGGAAGGTACTAAGCTGCTCGTTTATCATAACGATGACTCGGTAGACGGAAGCGCCATGTGCTCTTAAAAGCATTCTGTTAACGCCGGTTTAATTCGTATTGATGATCCCAGAGAGAAGAAAAAGATGTACCGACATGTATCGACTCGCATTCGTTATTTACAAACATTGCAATTGCAAATAAAGTTCATGATATTTCTGCAGAACGCGAATCTTCGTTCTTTATAACTAATTAGTATATCTATCGTGATTAACAAGTAAATATAATGATCCTCTTATCACTAATTACATTTTAATTATATGTATACGTAGTAAAATTGTCCTACTCATTTTTTATTTCTCTGCAATAATTAATTAATAAATAAAAATGGACATATATCTTTATATTGCGTTAATCTTGAATTTGGAAAATAAAGGAAAAGAATGAAGAAAGTTCATTAATAACGAATTGCCGTAAATAGGAAATCCGGTTCTTTCTTAATTAATTAACGTTAACGTCAGCGTGGTTCACGGAACGTAGGTCAGAGTTCGCACGGAGAGAACGTGGCAATCACCCGTTGACAGTTTTACGAGTATATTTGCCAAAATCTTGCCCCGCTGTCGGGGGGTCGATCGGTCCGTCGTCGGTCGGTTGATTCTTCCCCTCAGCGACGGCAGGAGTCGGTCGCAGATACGGTGGATGGCGTAGGGAAGGTGGATGGCAGGAGGAGGGAGTTATTAGAATGGTCCGGAAAAGATGGCGCGGAGTCGCTCCGTATTTTTATACTGTATGGCCGCTGCTTTGCATAATCCCGCACTTAGCTCGCTCATCCCGAGATGCCGGCTCGCGCTATGCAGATCTCTCCTCCGCGCTGAAAACCCGAACCTACCGAGCGTTTCGCCGTTCCGACGAATGATGGACGACGCCGAGAGACCCGCCGAGGGATCCACTGCGGCTCCTTTCCTCAGCGGACGACGCGTTCCAGTCGGAACGACGAGCGAATCGCGCAATGATCTTTTTACTACAACGCGACGAAACGGATGTGGGTGATACGTACGCAGAGAAAAGTTTGTAATATTAAATATTGGAGTTTATCAAAAATTGTATTAACTTATTATGTTTCACTGGACATATAAATTTAATTTATAAACTTGCTAATTTTATCAAAATTTCAATGTATATTGAACATTAAATGAAAATTTATATATATAAGGACCCTTGACAAAATTGGAAATAGATATTGAGAAAAGTTTGTCCAGAAAATTATACAATTGTATAACTCAACTACTGATAAGTCAACTCAATTATTTAAGCGGTATTGCAATTTTTCTCGACACCAGACTTCGCATTAAAGATTATTTTTACAGAGAGAATAAACGAAAAAAAATTTCCATCAACTCTAAAGTGGTTTAAGGCACTTATTTATGCCACGCGAAACGGATGGACGGAGATACATCATGGGACTTCCTGAACCAATGTCGCGAAACATTTGTCACGGTGTTCCACTTGCTCCAAGGATCAAGTGGAGCTCTCCGGCTGCTTGCACGAGCGGAGATGTCTCATTTGCACCGAGAAATCGCGTCTTTCCCTTACTGCCGCCCAGTCTCCCTACATCGCGTAAGAGAAAGAGAAAGATCAACCGAGAAAGAGGAGCAGAGAACGCGCGACGTCATCAATCTTAGCGCGAAAAGACCCAGGACAAGTGAGGTGTCGTTCCGGATCTCACAGATGCGACCTTGATTCTCTTCCGACGTTCCCTAGAGGTACCGACGTAGATTAAGTCTGATCTCGCGAGTAATTTGTCCGAGTCTCTCAATTCTCGGCCGGCCCTCGACATGTTGAATGCCTTGAAAGCAGGCGAACACCTGTGGTCTCCAGTATTCAAGGGAAATCATGAGCTACGATTTACGTTCCGATTTAAATACGTTCAAGAATCTTTATTCTAAGCTCTATACTTCATATCATTATATTTTCGATAATGACTAATTAAAAAATATCATAATTCTCATTTGCATCTTGAATGAAACTGACGAGACGAAACAGAAGATTTTCAACACTTATAATTAGCAAAGTAACATTATGTGTAATTGTACAACAAATAACTTTTTTCGCTTAATGGATTCGATAAATTTTTAAAGTTTTTAGTAAAAGCTGTTTACACTAATGTTTAGCAAATGAGAATTTTAATTCACATTTTTTTATATATTTTTTTCTAAAACTAATTACAAATTGCACAAAAAAAGAGTTTGATAGTAATAATCAAACTTAGATAATAGTTATCAATCTTTGGTGAAATAGTTTTAATTAAATATTCAGTTAATGTGACCAAATATTTAATAATATTTAATGATCAATTAATAACCGTTTAATAAACGATTAGTTACTATTATTATGTTTGTTTACTATTAACGTAATTAATAAACATTACTAAATATTTGATTAATATAATCAAATATTTATTTGAAATTATTTCACCAAAGCTTAATTATTATTACCAAAATCTTTTTATCAGCGTACACATTTGTCTTAAGTAGATACAATAGAAATTAAATACATACAATAGAAAAAATTTGCAAACGTGAATTACATATTAAGAAACACAAAATGTGCTTGCTGAGAAATTAAAAAACAAGACAAAAGTTCCTAAGTATTTCAAAAATTGTCAACATGATTTAACTTCAGGAAATAACTTAATTTTTAACTCACAATCAGACTGCAAGTTCTTTTCAAAGAAAAAAATCTTACAGAACGTGAAATTACGAAAAAACCAAGAATAAGCTTGCAATATTAATTAGTTGATGAAACCTTAGAATTTCACGCTGTAAAATGCGGAATACTTTTTAAATTTTGATTCTTTGCAAAATTTGATTTAACGTTATCATAGATTAATTCATCCATCCAACTTTCTTATTAGATCCGAGGCGCATTTTAGTTATAAAAAAAGCGATACGTCGCAAAACTATTGTATAATTCGTGGCGGTGAATAAATCCTGTGCGCGAGCGAACGTACGGCAATGGCGAATTTTCAGAGATTGCTCGCGACCGAACGCATGCATGATCGGCTGCCGGCACATATGCTCGTTCGTACATACATATGTATGTATCTCGACGGGATGCGTGAAGAACATCACATACGTCACTCGGTTTTCCTGCGACGGTCAGGTCATACATATTCTGCGACCGAGAACGGATCGAACACTCACACCCTCCTGACACTTCGATTGATGTTGGATTTTATCTGCGTACGGCACTGTCTAAAAGTTCATTGTCAAAAGCAAATGAACGATATCAAGTTTGATTAAAACCTATTATTAATAAGCATTAATAATAACTATTTCCAACAAACTTTTTTATAGCAATTCTTCAACTAGGGTTAGCCGTTTACGCGTAAAAAATAATTTATATTACTTGTACAATGTAAATTATAATTATATTTTATGTCATTTATATAAATGACATAAAATATAATCTATAAATTGGAGATTCAGATTTCACCATAAATAACAAAAATTATATTCTGATTTTAATTATTAATAATGTATATTTTTTTACCAATAGAAACTAGAATCAGATATATTTGACAATCTTAAACTTAATTACTTTTTTCTATATTGTGTTGTTCAATCTATGATAATTTACATTGCTTGTATTGTTTACATAAAAAAAATTCGTGTAAACATATTACATAAACAATACATAAATAATCTAATTTAGACATAGTTTTAAATTTTACGATACAATCCTACTTTCAACATTTGCATTGTAAAAAAGTTTCAAAATTACGTTTTTAAAGGTGTAAAATCAGATGTTGTATATAATTACTATTAGTTTTCTTTCGGGCTTAAAATTTCATATCATTTTAAATATAATTTTACATATTTTTTTAAACACAGTTTTATATATCAAATCATGGTGACGAAATAGCTGTCCATAGATCGTAAATTCATAGAGCATATTTCGTGAATGCATTTACCGAGCCCGAGCATATGTACGAGATATCGGATTTCGCTATCTCTTGATCCACCGATTGTCCATCGCCCCTAACAGCGCTGTCAGAAACGATCACGTTTGATCTTCGAGAGTCACCCTTGTCAACCTGACGTGTCCCTTTTCGATTTTGTATCAATGTAACAGGTCTGTTACTTTTACGCGCAAATATGAAATGTAAACTCCAATGTCAAAAAAAAAACAGATAAATTCACCTCTCTAGAAAAAGATCATTTACATTTAAATTCTTTTTCAATGAATTAAATTCAAATCCCTGATGAAGATTAATTTCCGATGCTCGCTTCACACTGAGAGAAATCGTTTGATAGTATAGTGATCAAATGAATTTTATAGTTACTGATACCAAAAACTTTGTTACATTTAACAAAAAAACCAAAAACTTTTTGTAATTTGTTGTATGAAAATAATTATTTGGTTAAGACTACAAATTGTTTGGTCAAAACAACTATATATTTAGTAACTATCACTATAAAATTCATTTGATCAACTAAACTTTGGTTGATTTTACAAAACATTTCTCTCAGTGCACAAAGAAAGATTTCGCAAAATTTAATAAGTAGCCCTCGAACGTCGCACTCTATTAGAAGATTTTTACCGAGACTCCATTTAGCGGTTTATCGTCTGCGGGGACGAGGACGGCCACCAGTTGGTAGCTGCTTAGTTTCCGAAGGTTTACGCGCAGCATCCCGGAGGCAGCGAGTGAGACGACGCTCGGTCACGGTGGATGCGCCAGGCTCTCCGAGAGATGCCGGGGTATAAAACCTCTGGCCCGTTGCGACGGTCGCGTTACGAAAGGTACGGCGCGGCGGGCCGGAGGGGCTCGGGCAGGGTTGAAATCCAGAGCATACCTTAGTTGTCCGCTCGTAAAGCAACCCCGTATGCCTGGGAGTGCGTGCCGGAGCTATCTCTTTCTCCGTTACGTTCCGTCTCGGCGATGCCGGATCTCTCTCCGTCTCCTTCCCACTCTCTTTACGTCTGCATCTACGCGGAGTGTTTGTTAAACGAGGAGGAATATGCATGAGGTAGGAGAAGAGAGCCGGCGGCGGAGTTATGCTACGGTGATCTTAACGGTGGACGCGACCTTAAATATGTATATGCGCCGCGCTGGAAACGCGATAATCAGTGACTGTCCAGAAACAGGAGCCAGCAACGACTCGTGTGCCTTGGATATCGCACTAGAACGACTGCCATTCAGGACACCACGAGGCCATGTGAACCCTTTCGCGGCACTAGACTCTTTATTCGAAGAAAAAAAATATTTACAGTGTAGCTTCTTGGTGACTGGCAGATTTTACACAACTGCACAGAAAAAAAATTAGTATCAAATAAACAATTCATTGTTTCATATACAAGCAACAATATAAGATCTTCTTCGAAGAGTTTGGAATCTTAAACAGACATAATTTGCTATAACATAAAGAAATTTTGTTTCTTCATGTAAGCAAATTATGTCTGTTTAAGATTATCAAATTCTTCCTAGAAGATTTTATATCCTTGCTTATACATGAAACAATGAATTGTTGATTTGATACTCATTTCTTTCTGTGTGGCCATTTGCGAAATTATACAAACATCTTTCATAGCTAAAATACTGAATTATTCCGACCCTTAGAACAATCAGTTAAATCTATTGGATCATCTCCTAATCCCTATCTGGCAAATCGCATAAAGATTAACTCGCATACAGATTTATCGTAATCTCAAAGCGATTTTCCAACGATATTCGAGATAAAAGGGGTCCTACATCCTACAGGTGAAACGTAACGACAGATCATGGTATCTCGATCGTGGCTCACGTGTTTCTGCCACATGGGGATGCGTGTGGCACTAGATACCGCCTGCCAAAGAACTCCACAGCATATTCTCGTAAACATGCATCACGGGCGTACACGAGTATGCATATACGTAGGACATATGGTGGTTAGCACGGTGCTTGGGCCCCCATGAAGCGAGGAGGGCCTCGCTGAGACTTCTGGGGGGCTTTCACCCCCTCGCAGTTACCGTGGCCACCCCCTCCCCCCTCCCTTCCGCTCGAGAGTCCTCATGAGTTTTCAATGAGATTAGCGGCCCATCTGTGCCGAGACCGACCCCATCGTCATCATCGACCATGGACAAAGCTAGTCAACCTGCTCACTGCCCGTACGTTCTCCATGGAGTTCGCTACCGTTCTCTCCCCGTCTGCCGACTATTCTGTGTGTACACCGTACATGCACTTGCCGCATAAACTCATCTCCGCGCTTTTGCTGGCCGGCGCGCGTCTCCACGTTGCGGAACGATTATAGAAAATACCAGGTTTTTAGCCACCCAGCATCATATGGTCGCATTTAAAGTCGTCATTGACGTCTCTGTTTGAATGTCTTTTAACTCCGATACATCGGCTAGAATTCTTTATTATAGCGGATGTTTGAAAAGCAAAGGTGTGTTTTATCGAATTTTAAATTTGAAGTATCGATTTTTCAACTTTGCAGTGATACATATAGTAAAGAAACGTTCTAAAGTCGTATTTCTGTTTATCTAAATATGCGTTGTTTAATATTTAATCGACTTTTCCGGAGATTTTATTAAACATCTTTTTTTTACACGTCATATTTCTTTACAATCTTTCACACTGAGAGAAAAAATTGTAGTGGTGGCACCTATAAAGGGGACAACCATACAAATTTTATTAATATAATTATAATATATAGTTAAGTGGACTATATTATAGTTATTGCAACTAAGTTTATTGTTAAGAAAACTAATAAAAAATAGTTGTAATTACTATATTATATAGTATACTACAACTTTTTTTTATTAGTTCTCTTAACCATTAATTTGATTGCAATAACTATTGCAACAATATAGTTCACTTAATTATATATTATAATGATATTAACAAAATTTGTATGGTTGTCTCCTTATAGTTGCCATTACTACAATTTTTTCTCTCAGTGCAGCATCTTCGATTTTAAATATCTTTGAAATTAATCTTGATTATAGTAAAATCGTATTGTAGGTAAGCCTATTTAAAATTAAATGAAAAATGTATTACTCTATCATTGAATATGTACTTTCGAAATATTGTTCGAAAACTCTTTAATTTTTATTTGCGACAGAAATATAGCTAGAATGTATTCCGAATGCAGTGGCGAGCATTGAGTAAAGCCGCAAAGCAGACCGATTAAGGAGCGAAATGGTATCGATCCCGCGTAAGGGGGTACCGGGGGCTTCGGATCTGGGTCCATGGTAGCCCATATGGAGCCTGCCCAGCGCATATGTTACGACAACGCCGCTAACGACCTGCCTTGGGCCTTCGTAATGCTAAACTGCGGTTCGATCCGCACCCCATGAAACTAAGTAACCATTCGATTGTCATTGGTAAATAGGTAATCATGGCAGCATCGGCTAGAGTCTCCTTAGGACGCGCGGGTTTTTGCTTTCTGGACGAATCTCGAATCACAGAATATCCCCAATTTAATTAATATTCTATTTCAGCAATACTTTTGTATCTGTGAAGCAGATACGATCAGATACTTTTTATCTCTAAATTTTGCAAAGTCCTTTTACATATTTTTAAGATAAGTTAAAGAAGCACGAACAAATGTTTGAAAATTTCGACCAAACTTACTCTAACTTCTAACTTACAGAGCGCGTTTTGCACAATTATACAAATATAAAAAAGAAAAAAAGTATATAAATATATAAAAATGAATAGTTTTATATTACTTCCTTTTCTTAACGCTTTCAAATACGAACGTCCACTTCTTTTATTATATATCCATCATATCTATAAATTTTATTATATACTTTATTTATTTCGTCTTTAACATTCCATATTATAAAGTAATTGTGAAACTAACGTGTTAAAACATTCGATGTTTGACATTGGAAGAAAGTAACCGAAGGGAGAGCCTAAACACTTTGGCCAAGCAAAACCCCGTGACAATCCTACCAGCCACCTCCCTCCGGCTTTTTTGCCAACCTGCAAGGCTAAACGAGTTATGTATTATGCCAGGGGATGGCCAAGTGGGGTGGACTACTCAATACCAGGTTGTATGTCCTGGTTGTGCCATCTGGCGCGCTATTATACGAGTATTTTAATTTAATTAACTCAGCTCGTGCATCGATCGATCGATATTATCGGCGCTCGCGCGCGGATTAAGCTTGTACGTGGTCGGTCGACGATTTCGAATCTGCCGTTTAATTAGGATTTCGGGCGCCGGTGCGAGCAACAGATTTTATGGAAACGAACCGCGTTCCTGGTCCGCCGAATCACGCTGCGCCACAATCGACCGTTTATTTCAATACTTTTCACTGCTGGGCAAACGTCACGCATTCGGGAAATCCCTTTCCCATGTGCCAATTATTTAATATCAAATAACAAATTTTATACCGGTTCACGGCGCTTAATAAAATAAAGACCAACTTGAATACTACACATTTTAATGAAATATATACAAAGCTTAGATTTTTCTATTAATTTCGCGATGTGGTAAAAAATTTCCGTTTCGATTGAGAACATAATAGATCAATTTTTAGATTTTATTAAAATATGATATATTTTTCCACAATATTAACAGTAATACATATCATAAAGCAATGATATTGTTTATTGTGCAAAATATCACACTGAAAAAAAAGTCTGGTTATAACTACCAAATGTGTAGTGAAATAGTATCAATTAAATATTTTGTCAATATAACCAAGAATAATTTTATTTTACTAAATATTTAGTAAGTATTATCAAATCTGGTATAAGTTACTAAATATTTAGAAAAGTAAAATTATTTTTGGTTACATTGACGATATATTTAATTGATACTATTTCACTATACATTTGGTAGTTATAACCAGTCTTTTTTTTTCAGTATACGGAAGAAAATGGCGCTTCCCGTTGATATCGAGCTTGCGAGAGTACGATCGGAAGTATCGAGTCGCTGGACAATCGATACTTCACCTTGTCGTATTTACGGCATATTTGCGGCAGCGCGAACATGGCTCTTTGTCATAGACGAGTGATTTTCGGATCGGCGGCAGCGTGGCCCCGAGAGCTCGAAAGAGCCGGTGCGCCATTGTACTTCTCTCGGCGGGGTCATTGTAAGCGACTGTACCCTCATCTCCACGCTGCACTTCCCCTGCTCGTGCATCTGTCCTCAATCAGCGGCCTACGAAAATGGGATATACACGTCCTCGTCGGCGTGAAACTATTGACCTACCCCGTGTACGAGGGAGCATTCCAGTCGTCGCGTCGCCGCGAGAGTGATAAATAAAGATCAACGAGTGACGAGGCAACGTTTAGTGATTCACAGTTTTCAATATCTTTCATTGAAAAAATGGAAGAAAAAAACAGAAGATATTTTTATGAACACGATAAGTTTTTACAAATTTCATTTGTTTACTACCTTGTGTATTTAAAAATTATCCAAATTCCTTTTACATTTATTTCAATATAATAATATTAAAAATTGCATATTGACGAGTAGAAATAGGTCGTATCAAATTCATTTAAATACAAAAACTGTCGGAAACGTAAAGAAAATTTGCGGTTTGGCGCATGGTGATCCTCGCGGGGCCAAAAGTATTCCTGCCGGTAGATATTAAAGACTAGGGGCAAACCAGAACGACATAGTACTCGCGAAAGAATGGAACGCACTTAACTCGGGCCTGCTTAAACAGTTGTTTGATCGGCATTATGTATTAGCAGAGAGGAAAGCAGGAGAGAGCATGTGGCTGATGCCATCGCTTATTAGCGACGCGATGTCGGGAGTTGCGCGTCATCGAGTATCACTCACGTTGAATTTTTCACTTGACCAAGGCAAGAATTCAACCGAAGCACGAAGAACTTTTTCTAAATCTCCGAAAAAACTCCGAAATTTCTCTAACGTAAGAATTGTTTTGATCAAGTAAAAATCAAAGACACGGAAATCAAATATAAAAAAAGACTTTAAAACTGCAAGACACGAAAGCAGATAGCGATAGGTAACGATGGCTGACTTTTCTTGTGGAAGCTAAGAAACTCACCGTCGACGGACCCATTCCAATGCGATCGCTATTGTCGAGCATCCGCGCGGCGCGCGCGACAGCCAGGTATAATATTCTGGATATTAAATCGCTTTTAAATCGGCTTAGCGTTAACTAGTGGCACTTTAAGCTGCCCGTTGAAATGATTATCAGGGCTTCCCACTCCGTCGAGAGAGAACCGGCTAGCTGTTATCGCCCGTTGATTAATTGTTATGCAATATGACGTCACACACGCCTACCCGACCTACCCGGATTAGAATCCCGCGGTGGAGCATCACACGGTGGTGAACGCCAGCCCCGCGGCCCGCCTACGCGTGTCTCCCTCGGTACAGCGCACGTTGCAGCATCCCTCTTGCTCTAAATCTCGCCGAATCTGTATATATGTGTGTGTGTGTGTGTGTGTGTGTGTGTGTGTGTACCTGCATGTGTAGCGCCGCACAGGCGGTTACAACACGGAGGGAGCGGCGCGAAGTTTCCGGCTAATCCTACGAATTTGAGCCAGCCGAACATAGGACGGTGATGAATATTGATACCGCCGACTCAACGGACCACCTATACACAGATTTCATGTGCAAGCGAGCGACCTATCCGCCTTGGCTTTTCTCGATTTTCACTTACGCCCGAAGAAAGTAAAAAATGCAAGACGCTCTTTCTCTTTCTTTCGCTCTTTCTCGGTTTCTTAATTCTTAAGCGCAAGTTACTTCTCTCATTTGCTTGTAAAAACTGGACCAAATCTTGCCGTTCGTAACCGGAAAAAAAAAAATAGTCAATTTTTGCGCTGAGAAGATATCTTTGCTCCTGCATGCGTAAAATGCACGACATCCCGCGGATAAGAGAAAGATTACAGAGATTCTCATTCATCTAAGAAAAGCTTCTTTTAAAGCACGCAATATATAATTTTTGCGAGATAAATTACTAGATATATATCGGTCTACGTCTGGTTTGTTAGAGATTCGCAATTTGTAGAAATTAATGTAGAAAATATACGAAAACTACATTGATTAAAGGAAAAACTGACAAATAATTGAAAAAGGCTAAATAAACAAAATCAAAGATACCTTCTCAGCGAAAGTTAACTGATTTTTCTTATTTCAATCGCGACCGACAAGACTCGGCCCAGTTTTTTACAAGCGAATGAGAGAAGTAACTTGGCGATTAAGTATCTCTAGCTTTGCGACACGTCGCAATTCGCTTTGAAAAGCCAAAAGCTGACGACTCGTGGCTCGATGCTCCCCGGTAACCTTGCACCATTATTTCCCTAAATAAAAGAAACCATAAATCGTGGGTGCACAAGCCCGTGGAGGAACCACGCCACGGCTCCATTATATCTTTCACGATGAACGGTGCCCTTCTTCGTCGACCATTATGCCACGGAGATAGTAAGGAAGCAGCCACCCCTTTATCTCGGTAGACTCCGCGGTGAGAGTAATGCGCGGAAATCAAGGGTTAATTCCTCGGCGTCGTAAAGCATTTTATCTGCCTCCAGTAGTGTCGCCGGAACGAGAAATATTCAAATATGGCGATAGCCGGTAGAACACACCGATTGAGTGCTAAAGAAATCCGCATCGCGCAGTTCTCTGCAGTTTTATTCTTACGTATTTGTATATCGGCGATTATAAAACTTAATAATTTTATAAATGCTTCTAATAACGCGTAAAACCCGATATCTACTTCTTTCAAAAATATTATAAGATTTAATTAATTATTGTATGCTGATATGATTACTTACACTAAAAAAAAATTGATTGAATTAATCTAAAATATGCATAAAACAACTAGATTGTTTGGCGAAATATGAACGATCCACATTTTTTATTAAAATATAATAACTAAACAAATTGGATTACTTACATTCTAGTTGAGACAAATTCGTATTCACTCTAATTGCGGTCACATTGGAAAAAAATCTGATTGCATTAATTGGAAATCCAGTAGATTCAACTAGTATGTCCGATCGAAACGAATCAGAATTATCAGATTCTTGAATTAATTTTTGTTACAATTATTAAAAACTGTACTGTCAAGATATATCTTTCATTTTCTTTCGTCTTTAAACCCAATTTTGGGAATTTGCAGTAGAAATCATTTTATTAAAACATTAGTGAAAAATCTCATATTGTTGCACTTTTTATTCTATTGTGTATGTATGATTTTCTCCTTACAAGAAATAAAATACCGCCACATCCATCTGATGACAGTGTACTGAGAGAAATATTTGGTGAATAGACTAAATGTTTAGTTAAATAGTGATCAAATAAATTTTATAGTTATAATTATAATACTAAACATGTAGTTGTTTTGACCAAACAATCTGTAGCCTTAATCAAACAATTTTTTTTATACAACTTATAACCAAATGATTCGTTAAATGTAACTAATTGTAAGTATTGGGGTACTAGTAACTACAAAATTAATTTGATCACTACTTAACTAAACGCTTGATTAATATTTCTCCAACCAGAAATCGTTAATCAAATTCTTACAGTTATTATATCTAAATGTTCTAATTGCATACCAAAATATTTAATTGTAATAAGCAAAAAATCCATTTATTTTCACCAGAATATGCCTAACCAAACATATCTTGTCAATTCAACCATGATTGTTTTTTCCGTGTAAAAAGAATTAGAAAAAAGAGGTCGTGTATGCTGCAGTTGTAATATAAATCATATCGACATGTTGTTACGCATGACGCTACTGTCTGGGAAAGAGACAAAAGTTCATATAACGAGCGATCCATCGATCGCGAGAGAAAGATTTGCCTGCGAGAACACGTACGTTACAATGTGCGCGTGTGTGAATGTGGACATACCACGCGAAGACCTTTCGGACCTCTAACACCTGATCCCTACTAAAGATCCTATCGGGAAAATTGGATTCGGTGTCAGGGTGACCGCTGAAACGTATAAGCAGCTCGTAAAATACTTTTTAGCGCACGAGCGCCTCCGCGTCGGGGGATTAAGCTTTATGGTTAGATAAGGATCCTGGATTCGCTTCCGTGCTTCTCGCGCCCGCCGGGCTTTCTATCCCTCGAAAAATAATAACCGCGACAACGATCTCTCGAGCAGTCCAAACGAATATTTCGCGGATCAGAGTCCGTCCCCTCCCCGGCCTTTTTTCCTGGCATGAGAGCATGAAATGTTCTCCGCAATATTCCGAGCTATGCTCGACGCGTCTCTCCCGAAAGTTAATGCGAATTGATCGCACGAAGTTGGAACGCGACGACCTGAAAAGCGCGATTTGGTCGAGCAAGTGTCGAATTTGACTCTTTAATCTTAATCCCTCGTCTGCGTTCAATTCCGATATCATATAGGATTCTAAAAAATTCGACAAATAATTTTACCCGTACAGAATCACGAAAGCTAACTACATGAAGGATATTTTGCATATAATGCAATCAATTTCTAATGATAAAAATTAATAATTATCTAATTAAAAGTAATATAAAGCAATAACTAATTTATATAACTGTCGTTCTTTAGGATTTTAATTTCATCAATAAATCTGTAATAAGTATTTTTTATTCTTGAAGTTATTACAATGTCCCATTCGATCAATGGTTTCTATAACCGCTCGACCTTTTATCGGCTGGAGAAGGACTAGATTGCCACATTTAGCGCTTCTTTGTAACGCCGTCGCGAGGGTATCCTCAATATTTTCTCACGGAGTGAAATATCGTCCCGAAAGTCATTCTTCTCCGGGTAATGGAGCCAATTCGGGTCAGCGAATTGCCTTATTGACGGGCAGGCTGGACGGCCGGAGGGACTTTCAGTGTCTCAGATGGAACGCAAAATCGAGTTACGGCCAACGCCATCCTCGACGACGTCGTTGCAATAAGCGACGTAGGCAATGTATCGAGGCGATATATGGCTATTACATCTCCTAAGTAGTTTGCGATCGAGTAGATCGATTGACCGATCGATCCGATATTATTTCTCTCGGTCACCTTGCATTTAAATATTATCGTACAAGTTAGATTGATACAGTGTTGTCCCCGATGAAATATCATTAATCGTCAGAAACGAAATTTATTTTCCTCATAAAAAACGTTCAATCTCTTCTAGGTACAAAATATTTTATATGATATTAAACAATTCCTATATATAATTTATAAAAATTATTTATTTTAGCCTTAAGATTCATAAAAAATGTTTTATTTTGTTCTTTCAAACTTAAATAGCGAATTTAGCTTCACGTATCTATACTAATGTCTACATTAGTAGCGAGTCATGTATGCTTTTTGAACTATTTGGTTGTAGCTCACAAGGAATCGACAATAAGAGGGCGAGAAAAATGAAATTGAGAAGCCGGTCGAGCACGTTGGCCGATAAAATGCTACCGGGACGACACTCGGGTCTCTCGATGACATAAAAAAGTGCCCTCGGGGAGTAGCGACAAGGGGAAAAGGGGGTTGGCGCGGAATAAGGCACGGCGACGTTTATTCGGTCGGACAGGAGCCGAGTGACCGAGTCAAGTAGAATGTACAGCTTGGTCACAGTCCGTTTGATCTAATAAAATGGAGCAAGACCCAGCTATCCTTCTCCAATTTTCCCGACACCGTGCGATCTCGCAAGGATGTCGTCCGATTTCGTCGAAATTCATATGTACTTCTTCTTCTAACACATGTACGACAACATCGCGCGCCTTAATCAGTTCTATTATATTGGCACATCTTATTCCCATGTAAAGATTCGTGAAATATAATAGAAAAAATTGTCCCCCTGTTCTATCTTGTTTAATAATAAACTGTTTAACCAATGAAAATGTCAAGGAATAAATTATTCCCTCTCTATTAAAAAAAATTCTTAATATTATTATATCTGTATCTTTACACCCAGAGAAAAATTTCTTCGAATAAAAAATATGTGTTTAAATAAAAAATATTTGTGCATTGCTATACTGTTAAAGAAAAATTTCTTTGATTTGAAGAAATTTTTTTGTTGTTGCTTTTATTATTATAGAATTAAAGAAATAGTTTGATTGTGCAACGCAAATCTTTTTTTTTAATGAAAATAAATAACCAGAACAACTAAATTATTTCTTACATTTCTGTCAGTTTTTAATTAAAAATTATTTGTTTAAATTAAACAAATAGTTTATTTACTTTAAAAAAGTCTAATAACGTCATTTTTTGAGCTCAGATAAATTTTTATTTTTCTCAAAGATATTTTCACTTCAACTTAAAAAACCAAGTTAAAGAAACGATTTCATCAATTTAAAGTTAACTTTTCTCTGAGAGTACAATCTAAAATTAAAGTTTTATTAAATAAAATTTTAACTGAAAAATATAATATATTAAAAGTGTGTACATTTTTAAAAATTATTAAAAATTAGTTTACGAAAAGCTTCTTATTTAATAAATAAAAACTGAGAGAGGTGATAAAAAATTAAAGGAGAAAATAGCTTTGCAATTATAGCAGGTTGATTCTTTAATAAAAATTTATAAATATAAAATTTTCAAGTAAATTTAAGTTTTACGATGATTGTAATAATTCGCAATATCGAAAAACCGTATCAATTGACTCAACTTAAGACGTTCTAATTTCACGAAATAAGTGCTGTACTTCATTTATAGTTGAAACAGCGCTTTTTCAATGCCGGAAGCTCGACATGACGCACAAGATCGTCTCTTGTCGCGCTGCAACGATTTTTTTTTCCTCCTCGTCAGCGTGCTGTCCGATATAATCCGCGCTTGATCAGATTAAACGTTGCACAGGGAGAGGGAGAAAGGGAGCGAGAGAGCGAAAGAGAGAGCGAGGGAGACAGAAGTAGAGGCGGAGGCAGTCACGAGGGTGTGGCGGTTTGCTAGAAACCACCGCGCCGCAACCATCGCCATCGCCACGACCACCGTGTCGCCGGATGAAAGAGGCTCAAACTCACCACGCCGTAAAATAAC
>QKQZ01044308.1:0-14254 GCA_003595255.1 Solenopsis fugax | reverse complement strand
TCTCTCAGACCCGCAAATGTGTTTCCGTATTTTACAAAATCGGTGTGTTTAAGGGTTAATTGTGTTTAGTAATTGATGTCCGTTAAGATACATCTATAACGCGAATACTATTCGACGAGATTCCCGCATGTGAACATTAGCGTGGCGCTTCTTGATCTCGCGATAAAGTTGCAACTTGAATACGCGTTGTATTCGACGAGGCGCAAGACCGTCCAGACGGCCGGGCGGTTTATGACGTTGCGATTCCGTGTGTAGTGGAAAAGGGAAAAATTTTATTTCGCAGTGCCGTCTCAGTAACAGCTTGCACAAAACTGCCGGTGATATACGAGCCTGCGCTCAGCTACCTGGAACGAGGCCATCCGCATTAAAAATACGCGTTCGCCATGCGCCGCCCGCCGAAATTGATGGACGAGCCGCGCGCTACCTGTAATTATAATTATAAATCACTAGGAACGACGGACACGAGCGCGGTGGCTTATACGCGTCGCCCGCGGTGCCAAAATTTATTTGCCGAAGGGCAATTAGGAATTTGAATATGCAGCGCGGTTTTTATGCATCGTTATGCGGGAGCGGCGCGGTCTCCGGTTTTTCGGTGGGAACTCGTATTTCCTTCGCGTTTTTTCTTTTGTTGTGAGGAGAATTATTAGTGGCTATGAACTGAAATGATGGCGACTTGGTGGAAATATGTTTGTGATTTACGAGAGGCGTCTCTTGAAAGAGTTACAACCAATGATTTATCTAATTCAGTTCGAAGAATATAGAATCTTATTATTTTAATTTATAATAGTTACAAGTACTTATTAGAAAACATATTTTTTAAAAAAAGGTACAATTTTAAAGCGCAGCACATTTTACGTGTCGCGATTGATTATCTAATAGTGATGCACGAATCAGAGTTTTTTGAATCAAATTCGAATCGAATTGAATCGACAAAATAATATCCGACTCGAATCGAATCATTGTAATCATAACTTTTAATTAACAACATAATTATTATTGTTAAGCTTAATATTAATACACGGATAACAAAAGATATCTATGTTGAAAAATCTAAGAAAAGTCATGTCTTGTGTATCTCAACTCATAATTATTTATATATAGGAATCGAGACTCGTAAAACTGTCAATAACGAAAGAAAAAGCGGCAAATACGAGTCAAGCGTGGTTGACAGTGCGCAGAAAATAATAACTACTAATTAATTATCTTGCGTTTTATTTATTATCATTAAAATAAACTAATTTTACTTTAAACAATGAGAATGTACAATAGAAACAACAATAGAATTGTCTTCTTTCTCCAGGGATAGTCTGGGAAATTTTTAGACAATGGGATACGACGACAACACACTTTCAAGTAAACTACGCTAGAACATGAAACTCGGATTTTCTCTCTCCGTTTAGCGATCTCTTTCAACGGGAAGTATTTCTTATTATTGTCAAGGATGTGTGTAGAGTGATTCGGGCACGACCTGAGATTGCCTCCTTACGGTCTTTCGCGGGGATAAATGGGAGAGGGGACTTAAGTTTGCGAGTAGTTTAGGGATCTCGTCGTCGTCAGCTGGTACCGCAATAATCGTTGCGATTCAACGAGCACCCCGTTCGAAGCCCTCTACGAGAGTACAGTTTCTCCGGAGTTTCAGATCATTCATGGTTCTTGGACGAAAAGGCTACTTCATACACTTCCGCCGTCAGCTGGCACGGTGATAATCGTAATTCGCGAAGAAGCAGACATCGCGTGTGCACCCGCTCCCGATATCGACATCGCGATTTCGATTTCGTCATATTCAGAAGTTGAAATTGGTAAAATCGAATTCATTTTTGTTGCGCACTTAAATGGATGATTAGGGTAAAACGTGTTCTTCGTTTTTTATTATAAAAATATAAAATATTTCCTCAATTACAAGAAGGAGGAACCTTGAGAAATGCAAACCTACGTCATAAATGTTTTAAAACGATCTCTTATTTCTGATTTATTGTCGTTTATAAACGTGTATTTTGCGCGCGTATTGCTCCCAAATTCGCGATTTCAGATTTGAATCTCCACGGAGGGTAAGGGGGAGGTCAGGAAAGATACTCGAGAGAAGGAAATCGAAGGAGAGAACGCTCGCTTCCCCCCTAATTTGACGCTTTCGATAAATTTAACAAGCTCGTCACGAAGGAAGGAAGGGCCTTGTATGTCCGGGCACGGTGCCAGGTTCTTGGCGCGTTCGCACAGCCGCGACACCATTACCGTCCCGGGGTGGACCTGGGTGTCTCCCGAGGGACGCCCGGAACACACCAGATCGTCGACGACGTCCACTTGGGTAATACAGTTCCTTTTCCTTCCGTCTTCTGGCTCCCTCCCTGCCCATCCTCGGCCGATTGTAGTCAGACTCTCGCAGACTGGCATCGTTAGGACGTCTTCTACCGTGTCGAAACCGGCCGTACTGCCCTGCACGTCCCGCTCGTGCTGTCATCGCTCGAAAAATTCGCCCCCGTGGAACCAACGCGCGCGTCCGCCGAATAGAAAACACGTCGATTACTGTTCGGGACGACGGGACACTGTGCACGTGTGTCCTGCGAAAGGTCCTTTTCCAATGCAAAGCAGGTTGGACGTACTACTGCTGGTCGTACGTCCTGTTCGTTTGTAGTTCCCTCTGTGATAGATGGAAATGAAAGGCTTGGGGTGCAATAACATGCTAAGTCATACGACGAAAAGCCTCCTGAGACACGCTCGACGGCTTTGTTTATTAACAGGCTCGATTATGTTCTCAATCGGTAGTCTCTTGTCTCTTTGTTACAAGCGATCGACGTCGAGGGTTAAACGGATGCAATGAAAAATATCAGGATACATACGTGCCTACAACAGCAATCTAGATATATAGTATGTAAAATACTAGTTCATGCATAATCTAAATTGTAAGTGTGTTGCGATGTGGGTTTATCATCTATCTACTTAAATTATATGTAAAGTAATAGTCGAGATACTTCATCCGCAGACTATGCATAAAATAACACTATTTCATGACACACACGTCAACAAACATTATCTCAGATAATTCGAGTATAAATGGCATTAACTTTCTTGATTAGACTGCTTATCGCAACCGCGTTAGGTCACTTGATAAAATTTCAGTATTATTTCACTTTAACCGTTAAGAATATTGATCGCACGATTATGATTAAGAAGATTATAGGTAGGATAATACGAAAAGTTAATAAAGAAAAGATATCATTTTAGGATAAAGGACGTTTAGATATATCTAAATGCTCCTTTCGAAACTTCGTAAGCGTTATATTTTTCATTAATAATTGCTTAAATTGAAATATTTAAATGCCGAGTTCGTGCTTCAAATAAAAAACGGAATAAAAATAGAAAATTAGAATGAAAGCAACATTTCTCGTTGATTGATTGGGATTTGCGAAGAGACATCGGAAGAGCGATTTCGCAATCGGTTTCAAGTTTTAACATTACGTCAATAAAGCTATAGCAGACCAAACGAGAGATTGTCAATTGCTCGTCATTTAAAATTCAAAGGGTACCAGAAGTCAACATTTCGATGGAAGTTGAACGGAACTCTGTACACGTACGTTAGGAATCATCGGCCATCGTCGTTTCGCTTTCGAAAGACGGCAACGCGACGGTGACGACTACAACTACGACCTCGACTACGATAGCGATTCAGTCAGACTCTTGTGTCCTCCCTCGCTATTCTCCGATTCTTTCCAGCTTCGTCCGCACGCTCGTCTCGCAGTGGAAGGCAAATTGCTCGATAACTTTTGCCATGGCCGTGCGTCACCGGTGCCCGAAACTTTCTTGAAGCGTAGAATTTCAGGCATCGTCTCAGAACCACGCAGCAGCTGCTGCTGCTGCTGTTGCCGTTGTTACGTGCACGGCGTGTTCGCTGCAGAGCACAATAGGAATTTGACTGCATGATAGATATTATATAGTAACAAACTCTCTGTTTCGAAAGAGAACATCACGGATTCGTATAAAGTTCTTTTTGGATGGATTTAGAACTGTGTGATATGTATAATATATAATGTACAGGTATATAAAATTGCTTTAAATATAAGAGTAATATATAATGTACAGGTATATAAAATTGCTTTAAATATAAGAGTACACGGAAGGAACGGTTTTGCTAAAGTATCTAAAAATTTAGCTAGATATAAATTAAAAAATAATTTTAATTTTCCAAATATTTTCTACAATATGTGAGAGTCTAAAGAAAGATAGAATTTTCTACAGGGCTAATGAGAGTAAACGCGCAGTAATTGATGCGCAATAAATTCCTTTTATTCAAAAATTATTTTCATATGAACGTATGAAAGTCTCACTTCGGACCATCCTCAGCATAACAATAATTCTCCAGATAATAATGTCCTTAACATTTGGAATTTATTGCGCATCAATTACTGCGCGTTTACTCTCATTAGCCCTGTAAAATTCTATTTTTGACAATTTCGAGAGTCTACATTTTTATCTAAAGAAAGAGTTTGTTACTATGAGAAGACAGATTCCTTAAGGTGTATTAATACCTTGAAACTAGATCAGTCAATGTCACTGCGCGGTTTGCACGTTGTGGGACACACTCTGAACTCGTGACATTTCCTTGGTTCACTTCCGAGCGGCAAAATTAAATTAGCTGTTCCAACTCCGCGGTATTACTGCTTTATGTAACACGTTTTCATCCACGCTCTCAACGGGACACGTCCTCGCGGAATTCAGAGCCTCTGGAATTCTTTCGGAACACCCCGTATATACGCACGTACGTCGTAAGATCCGTAAGCGTCTCTCGAGTTCATTTCGCAGAGACTTAATAAACGTTTTACGCGCGCGGGGGAGGATGGTGACGCTTTTCATAAGTTACACCCCAAGGGGGAGCGCAAACTCGCGCAATGTGAAACAATATCGCCGGCTCTGTGCACGTCCCAAATTTTGGGCGGCGAGCCTTCTTCGGTCTTCGCTGTTGAGAGCAAAATCGGAGGACAGAGAGACAAGAGGACCGTGAACAGCGAACAAGGTGACCGTGAAAGAGAATAGAAACGCACACGCGAGGGAAACGGTGAATTTTCTCGTGTCATCCAATTTTGAGGCAACGAGGAAGGAACGAGCGCATTGAGAGCGCTCGAGAAGGGAGGACGAATGTGAGAACAGAAGGAGGAAAAATCCGAAGCAGAGGAAGAGAAGGGTTGGTCTTGTCAATCGTTGAAAAGGTGTGCAGTTGGGGCAATCTCATAGGAGAGGGAAATCAGGACAATTCCTCGAGTCGATAAATTCTCTCACTCCTTGCCTTACATTCACTCACACCCACACACACACACTATCTCTCTCTCTCTCTCTCTCTCTCTCTCTCTCTCCCTCTCTCTCTCTCTCTCTCCTCCCCATTTGCACTCTGTTACACTTGTCAGTACGTAGCACGTGAGAGAAAAGGAGTAGAAATAGAGCTGCGCCGAGCATAACCCGAGCAAAGTGAAAATTGCTCGAGCCATTCGCAAGGATTGACCTTACGTGCCACCTTATATTCCTATCGTCACTACGAACACGTGTACACGTAAATATCCAGGACTTACCAAAATCCATTTCTTCCATGATTGTTGTCTTTTTAAAATTTTCGATAAGATCCCTCAAACATACATCAATTTTCTTAGAATAATAAACGGAGATTAAAGAAAAAGAGATAATGAGATAAAAACTGATATCAAGAGAAATAAAATAAAAAATAAAAATAATTATTTTCATATGTAAATTTAAAAAGAAACGTCGCAAAGAAATTAATTAAGTTGAAGAAAAATAAATGATTTATCATAGCGCAAGAGTAAGTTAGAAATTCATAGGAAGAGGAGAGACTACGAAAAGAGATTTGATACGCCGAGAATGGCAAACTAGTCGCGGGGAAAATCTTCGATAGTTTAATCCGTCCGGTTTTTCAGAAGTGCCAGATAAACGCGCAGGATTAGCGAGAAGGAACGAGCGGGATAAAGTTGGAGTAAGACGAAGAGGCTGCGATCGAGCACGGGTCTTATAAAATGCGGCACGACAATGACGACGAAGAGCGAGGGCGGGGAAGCGATCGGAAAAGGAATTCGTTAAAGGAAAAAGGCTAGAGAAGTGGGATCTTTTTACTGTGAGCGTCGTTGTGCTAAAGCGACGAAATGCAATTACAACATAGATCTTTATACGAAGTGCTTAAGACAATACTCCTTGACAAGCATTGAATTATTATTTTCTCTGGTAGTGATTAAAAAATGTCTGTGTGTGTGTGTGTGTGTGTGTGCATGTGAATAGGTGAAACTAAATCCCGATGATAAATTTTATTATGAATTTATTATGATAATATTAGAAATGATATATGAGCGTAACCTATACTTGAGTTTATATTTAATATAATATTTGAAAGATAAAGATAAATTTTTCTTACTTCCATTTTATCGCAAGATTTATCGACATTACTATTATTACGAAAATGGAATGTCTTGTTCTTGACAAGAATTGCGGTTCGAGCGGACTAGAAATTCATACTTACCTTTCATTTTTTTATCGAGTTCTTCCCTTCGTAACACTAGCCCACTTTCTTTCTACGCGCTTAGGAAAGTAATCAAACTTTTTCTTCACGCAAATTGCACGAAGAAGTCGACTGCCTCACAACGATGATGTTAGAGAATGAATGAGATGGGAAAGGAGGGAGGGATGGGGGAGATGATAGAGAAAGAGAATATGGTACAAGGGGAATATAGGGTGCTCGAGTGATAAGAGGCAAATCGAACTCGAGGCGGCCGATCGGCAAAGTGTGCGGACAATGAAAGAGTAAGTCGGCCGAGTTGTCTAATACATATTAATGAGAGCTAAAATGTCCGCAAAACTCTGCTTCAATTTCGATGTCGGTGATTCCGTACGAGTGTTTAGTCTAAAATGACTGGACGTGCTGCTTTAATTAGTGCCACAGTTAGAAATCATTAATAACAGACATGAGAATTGCTCTTCAAATCAATTATAATTTATATTTTTTCAGAAACTCGATAATGCGCGTTG
Source organism: Solenopsis fugax (assembly GCA_003595255.1). Taxonomy (NCBI): domain Eukaryota; kingdom Metazoa; phylum Arthropoda; class Insecta; order Hymenoptera; family Formicidae; genus Solenopsis; species Solenopsis fugax. The sequence goes on along the minus strand of QKQZ01044308.1, from coordinate 7,240 downwards.
ATTAGTTTTTAATTTTATTTATATTAACGAGTACACGATTGCTAGTTTACGTACAACAGGTAACAATGCTGCCTTCCCATGATATTTTCATCTTCAAATTGCTTTAGAATCTCGAAGCTGCGATATAAAGTCACGGAGAGCATCTTGTGTATTCTATATTAAATATGCAAAGTGTCAGCATAGCTTTTGCAGCGTTAGCGAGCGAATCTCGTTGTCGACAAATTGGGACGCGTTTAAGAATCTGTCGTGCTTTTCGAGGGAGAGCGCCGTAAGGGCGTCGTGCCGTGACATTTCGCACGAGCCAGGGTGAGGCGTGATCCGAGGGTGCTTGCGGAAGAACCCGACGAGTACTGGGTAAGTCGGGTAAGTCGGGTAGAACTGCCTAATGCATGTTGATAAGGCGGAGCGTGGTTCTCGTTCGTCACACGTGGCAGTAGGATCGACCGATCGCTTGAAATAGCATTTTAGATTCTCTTTGCCGGTATTTTGACCATATAAAAAAGTAATAGCTATATTTTTTTTATGATAAATACGTTTGATATTTGACGGAAGCTAAAGCTGACAAATCCCTCGTGTATAACAATTTTTTACCTCTCTTTTTTTAGTATCACGAAACGCATAGTAAAATTATTTCAGGATAACTTTTTTGTCTTATATTAATTTTTAATAAATATTTTACGGAAATCTTGACTTTTTTGTATTTTAATATGTACATACTTTAATATGTTTTAATATGTAGCAATTAAATGATTTCTATTAAAGAGTATATAAAAATATATAGATAGAGAATTTCTCTTTCAATATTTTTCATTTTTCAAAAGATATACATGTAAAACTACATTGGTCCTGCATTTTTTTTTTACATTATTCTACAATTATTTTGCTTTCATTAGCCTTCATGCAATTATACGCTTTCATTATACCTTTTATTTTAATACTACAATTGAAAAAGGCGATAGTATTGAGACAATTACCTTAATATATCGAACTGGGAATGATTTCCGAGACGATGCTCTCGATCCGCACAATCGGCCTCGATCGTTCCTGTTCTTCGAGAATGGATATTGGATATATACTTCTTTGATTTTATACCAATGTCTAGCGCATGCCATGCGGCAACGCTGGGCTTATTCGGAAATTACATTCGTTCCCGGTGGATGTTCCTTCTTTGGATTATTGCTCGCGTTACAACACCGATCTTCTCCTCCTCCCCTTCACCTACGCTTTTATTTTCTCGTTGATCGGTCCCTTCTTTCAGATCAACAGCTTCTTTTCTGCCAACCCCTCATTTCTCAGTCAAGTTCCGTAGGTGTTCCTTTAAAAGCACGTCTTAGTGGAAAATATCATACCTCTCCCTCCCTCCCTCTGTCTATAATCCTACATAAATCCTTCATAAATATGGTTTATATTCCTTTAAATCCCCCCTTCTCCCATTTCACCACCATTATACTGCTTACATAATTTAAGCTTTCATATAACTCATTCTATACATGAATTGTCGATCAAATTATCTGTGACGTCTAATTTTAATTATATTCAAGAAAATAAAAATTTAGTTAATAAAAAGTCTGATAGTTAAATAGATTACCTACATAAATGATTAAATTTCTATAAACTTATAAAATGAAAATATATCATTTTTTAAATACAATATTTTTAATGATAATTCATAGTTTATATTGTTTAATAATTTATTAAATTTATTAATTCAATTGAAAAATTATTAATTCAACTGAAAAATATTAGAATGAAAGAGCATATATGGGCGTGTCAAAAGAAAAACAGTGTCACAGTTATCTTTAATTGAGAGTTGCATATGTCATTTTAACGGAACTGACATGCCACCTTATTTATAAGGTCGCAGATTTTTCAAAATAAATTTATTCTCATGATATCAAATGCGTCTTTGTTTATTCCCGAATGGCAAATTCATCATGAATTAAATCTTCTCGCCACATCTGAATTCATTTGCCGTCAATCTTCAGTGTTATTCATTTTAACCTGGACTACTCCATCACTCTCTCCCTACTCTTCGGAAATCCGTTTCAAATTCCCGAAAGATCTTCGCCATTCACCTTCGTACTTTTGTTCTTTTCTCATTTTATCATATTTTTTCGTCTTTATTAGCATGCCGTCGCCATTACCGCCCAAGGGAAATTCCCAACTTCGCCCTATAAACTCGATCTTTTTACGCATTCATAATTTTCTCCTGAATTCTGAAAAATGTGGGTTATATAAGCGATTTAAATTGCTTCTCTGTGACATAAAGGTAATAAAAAGATCCCGTTTCATATCTTCCCTGAAAAACGTGAAATGGACATATTCCACTGTGCCACTAAAGTCAGCCATTTTTGTTCGTTCGTTCGTTCGTTCGTTCGCGAGACTCGGTTCGCGACTCGAGAAGCCGTGAGTTATTCCAGTAACTGAACGAGTTACTCTTCGAGGTCGCTCAGGACTAGGAAGAATCGAGAGAAAAGGCGATGGTGCAAGGAAAGGATCAGAGAGGAGCGTGGGGGAGGGAAGGCACGAGGCGACGAAAAGAGAAGGAGCTTCGGCTAGGCGTTTCACATGGTAATCCCCTCATGAATATCCTCAAAAGACCCCCCTCCTCTCTCCTCCGACACACACACACATACGCACACGCACGCATTCGCGCACTCTGTAAGGCGGAAGACGTAGACGTATCACTGCTCGCATTTATACATCCGGCCGGTAATGCGAGCGGGAGGAAGGGGAAAGAAGGAACGGGGTGCGAATACGAGGTTGATGCCGGCGTAAGACCCCTCTCATTCGATTAGATCGAAGCAAAAGCGTTGGTGACACGCTCGCTCGTCGTAGCCGAGTAATGTGATTAAAACTCCGATGGAGCTCCTAGTCGTCAACGTCGAGTGCCTTTCCACGGACGAAGTCATATTTCTGCGAAAATCGTTGCCGAAGATGCGATCGAAGTCTACGTTCCTCAGCAATTTTCCGCATCTTTTTCGGCTAAAGAGCTGAGACAGACGTATTTATTTAGTCTAATCTAAAACACAATTTTTAATCAATTTAAAGAGAGTTGATAGAGAGACTTATTCATATCTTGGGAATTATAGATATATGTATAGTTAGGAAAAGATAATAATTATACCTAGTATGATGATAATACTCTTGTATTAAATATTTTATTACATATTTATATATAAATTTATAAATCTATACTCTCTTGCGTTTAGAATAAATTGCTCAGTATCGTACGGGATTTCAACGATACGTTTGATGAATAGCGAGAGAACATTGGAAGCTTCAAAGTACGCGAGCTTTTCCTTCCGCGGTGCATTTTCTCTCTACGTTGATTCGGAGGGTATTCGATTAACGTGCCGGCTCGAGCATTTCCCGACGGTCGAATATACGGGGTCCCGGTCACGGTGGCCCCCCTCGAAAAATATGAGACGGCAGGGCTGCTCTCTCGTGCAAAGAGAAGCAGGGGAGCTGCAGAGAGAGGGAATGCACAGGGTGGAAAGCGACGGGGCAAAGCGTTCTTTCACATGCTAATCCACCAGGCAGGCTGCGCTCATGAATACCTATGGTCAAAGCGCGCCTTTCTGTCCTTTCCCTCTCTTCCTCTCCCGCTCTCCATCGCTATTTTTCCCCGTTCTCTCGCTCTCGTTGTATACACGTTGTCTCAAAACTTTCGCACTTTCTCCCGACCGCAAATGGTAGGAGGGAAATTGAGCGGAATGGTGGTTGTTTCGGCGTCGAGACGTCAATAGCTCGCGAGTTGCACGAACATAAACGATTTTAACGAAGCAGATTTTGGCGTAGAAATGAGTACGGAAATAACGGAGAGATGTATTCTTCATTTTATTTCAATTGTGTTTTAATTTTTAATTATTATGATGCCTCTAACGTTGATTTCTTTAAAGTTGTAAAAATAGACATTTGATGAATTTTTCATTAAGCAACAATTTGCGTCATAATTATGGAAAAATCAATAGAAATCAACAGAATACATTTTTTTCATTTTTTTTTTTAATACTTTTATTTTTCTAACTTTGTCTTTTTTCACTGCCATTCCTCTCTCTTTTTTTTCTCTCTTTCTCATCTGCCTTTTGCAACCACCCCTTTCGCGCCTACAAGAGAATTCTCTTCTGTGTAGTCAACATTTCCTCTCCCCCTACCCCTATGAGCGAAATAGAGAACGCAGCAAGAAAGGCCTTGGGAGAAATGGCGGCGCTTTGTGTCCCGAATTTGTGCCACGCCGTTCTCCGTGCTCCTTTACGAGGGACGATAAGTCAGGAGTGGCCTCACCCTTTATCCTTCTTCCCACCCGCCACGGCCCTTTTCCTACCGACCCGCCGCCGCTTCTATTCTCGCCTACACGCAAAATTATCGCGACCGCACTTAGAATAACGCGATCGTATCTACGTCCGGTTCGACTTTAGCGTACCCGTTAAATATTACCCGTTCCTAAATCGTTTCAGGCGCGAGGAGTTACCCTCGCATTATATTCCATCGTAGTGAAGATGTTTACGGCCATATCTGATGATTGCGTGCACAACAACAATGCGCGAACATGATTTTGATCTATTTAATATTTGTACTACCGCAGAATTGGTATAGCCAATTGTGCACGACATAATTTTCAGACATTTGCTCGAATTTATTATAAAACCAATAATTTTCATTTATCCACAAGAAGATTTTCTTCTTTATGTATTATATTTATTATGTCAACAGTTTATTGTTAAGAACCATTATTCATCTCGTTAGAGAGGGTGAGAAAACGAAATTTGTATTTTATATTAATTTAATTGTACACATAGAAATTAATATTTTACATTAAATTGTTTCTCGTATATTATATTTTATAAAATTATTACGTTATAAACAGAAAGATGCATGAATCATTTTATGCGACTTTATTCACTTATGGAATTGCGAAATTTCGGAAATTATATTGTCACAGAGACGCACTTAATTAACACAGTCAAAATTAACGTCCTACTCATCACACATGAACTTTCAGGAGTCTCCTTTGTTTCTATGCACGTTCGGTCGGATACGAGTAATAACGTTACCTATTCATTGCTTGAACTTTATCATGTTTATCCTCAGAGGAGCTCTAGTATGTATAAATAGATACATCTCTCTTTCTCTCCTTCTCTCTCTTCCTACCTGTCCCATTTTGTCCTTCTATATCCAGTGTAGGATCGTCGCCGCAGGAGCCGAAAAACGTCGCGGTCGTTCAATTTCGTCCCGCGAGCACCGCGTAATTGGGACCATGCTCGGCGGGCTCGTTGCCGAGAATTTAGTTTTCGGTTCGCGGTGTGCCTCGATCTACGTGTACGCGTGTCGGCGAAGTCGCGATGTGGCAAGGTGGCAAAGGGGTAAAAGAGGGATAGAGAGAGACGGAAGGCAAGAGACAGAGGAAGTGGATGGATACCTGCGACGGAATGACCGAGGGAGCGAGGGAGCGAGGGGACCGGCCGGGGGAAGAGGGTTAAAAGAGGCAGAGAGAAGCGCAGAGAGCCGAAGAGCTAGCGACGGGGGTGGCGAATGCAGGAGGGACCGGAGGGCGCGAAAGGGATGGCTATCCCACGTGCTGCGCTCCCATGCATAGAGAGGGCTCATGTTTCCCTAATGCAGCCCGATAAATATTTAAGCATAACGTAATCGGTCGGATTATCCCGAGAGCGCGAGACGAGGATGCGGTGGATGCGCGAGTAAGTGAGAGAGAGAGAGAGAGAGAGAGGGTGGGGGAAAGAGGGATAGGATGTACCAAAACGAGGACGCAATCCGTAATGCGCTTGAGCGTGCAGCAGTTGTCTCGCGAAATGGCGTCTTTCGCAATCTCGTACATACGCCATGTACGACGATCGGGATCGAAATTTGTCCGCCGATGCGCTTTCCGTCCGCGATAGAAATTCGCGAAGAGCTTGAAGGTAGAAGATGGCAGTGGAAACTTTATAGCTGTGCTGCAATTGCGCGATGCATATTGAAAAGGGCAATTGTTCTTCATTCTTGATCTGAACATGCGTGCTTTGAAAATCGCAATTGCGTTTCAAGAAAAATTTTCCGGGATTTTGACTCCGTCGCGGTAATGTTTCTTGGCAAAGTCGAAATATTGACGTTCTATTGAAATAGTTTTCTATAGCTATAAATTTTTTTATGCAATCGTAATTTTTCAAATTAGTATCATTTTTATATTTTCGTATTTTCAACGGATCAAAAAGAAATTGCGATGTAGAAGCAAATTATTAAAGTCACCTCGTGTAGAATACTAAATTTCCTAGTAAATTCGTTTTATTCTACATCGCGTGACACTTGATTAACCCTTTTCCAGCTGATGCTATGGCGAACGTATACGTATCACCCAGCCTGTTCTATTCATTCAGCATGCGAACAAAAATTACGTGCCTATTGGAAGGTTAATCGCTGCGACACATAGCGGATTGTAAATCGCACAGTCGACATTTCCAATTTTGCGAGTCCGACGTGCGCAAAGAACGCGACGGATTACTGACATCTCGTTTCGGTATCAATGCGATTCCCTCTCGATCGCGGTACACACTCATAGGCTATGCAACCCCCCCGGCTGGACGTTTGCAAGCTACCGAAACCCCCCGGAGGTTGCCCGTCCGTCGTGTCACGTCTAGCTGGGCGAGGCGGAATTTTCGCCGAAGAGGCGAGAGGGGTGGCGGCGGTGGCGGTCGACGAGAGAGAGAGAGAGAGAGAGAGAGAGAGAGAAAGAGAAGGGGAGGAAGAGAGAAAGAGAGAGATTGTAGGACTTTGGGGGACGCGAGGGCATTTAAGCGTAAATGGTTTTTGTAACTGGGAGAGCGTAAAATTGCCTAACCGCCCTGTGCATCTCCTGGCGCTTTTGGATGAGCTCGACCAATCCCCTCGCGTTGCAACGCCACGCCACCCCTTTACTACCATCTACACAGACTGTCCCAGAGCTTCCCACGTCGCCTTTAGGTCACGGCTTCGTTTTTAATTTGGAACTAATTTATTCTCAACAGAATTTTTTCTGACATTCTCTCCTCCTAATATGAATTATGATAAAGCAGCAAATAGTTAAAATAATAACAAGGATACTCCCAGTTCTGATTCCGTTAAATAAATGAGTATATTTCAAGAGTATCGTGCTGTTCTCCAGGGAAAATTCTGACGGTGCGATACGTCAAAACGCGTGCGTATTGAAATTTGAGAATAATACCACAGGAATTAGGGCATTCGGCTAAAAACTGCGGCGGCGAAC